>OY744524.1:49177252-49187252 GCA_963556195.1 Sepiola atlantica
AAACACGTGTCTATGGTTACTTTTATGTACGTATAAAATTAATAAAAATATATATATTAACGAAAAATACGTCTTATAAAGTTAAGGGCAATTCATAATGCAATCTTCTGCATAGTAATGCAGAAGATTGCATTATTAGTTGCCCTTAACTTTATCACCATTCCCAGGCATTACCACCTCTCGTTAAGGAAGGGTTCAGGCGTCTCCACCGGGAATGCGGACTGGTCTGTTCATGGGTATTTTGTAGAGCCATAGTGCGCCTTCCGAAGCATTGGTTTTTACCCCTACCTTCCGGCCTTGTACCACATCAGGTGGGAACAAAGTAAATAACAGTTACCCCTCATCTACGAATAGATTTTTCAGTGATAAAGTTAATTAAAACCATTACAAAAACTCTTGAAACTGTCGAACTTTTAACTTTTCCTTTTATTTATTTATCTATTTACGTGTATTGAATAAAACACATTGAGTTTTTTTTAAAATTATTTTACATAAAAGTTTATTTTGCTAATATTAAAAAGTTTATTTCAATAAGTCTCCACACGGGAACAAAGTTTTGTTTTCTTCATCTAGACTTAGACGGTGAGGGATGAAATCATAATGGACATGGTGTTTCCTTGGATGAGAGCTAAGGAGATGTGCTGGATCATCTAAGCGGACTCTCGAGGCTTGTTGCTACAAGTGTCTATCATCTGTTCAATGTCGCAAATAATCGTAAAGTACCGGGACCGAGAACAACTGATGTTTCGATTCAGATAGGCTGGAAAATGAAACGGGCGATTAAGGAACTGCATTTGTAATCCTTTCTGGTTTCGGCGAATTGAGCTGCGGTGCCGGAATTGACAAAAGATTCCGCAATAGAATTATCATTTTTTTCATGTCAATGAATATTCGATTAATCTATTATCTTACTAAAACACTGTTGATCTCCGTGCAGAGCGAATGACGTCACAAATAGTAATCCATTTAAACAGAGAAGACATCTGGCAAATTATTTATAATATCAGAAAGGGAAAACGTCAGAAAGGGTTGAAGTAATTTCTCAAAGCAGGACCTCAATCGCCCTAAAATGCTAGAGGGAGTTTAAAAAAAAAATATTAAAGCATAATTTGCAGTTTTCTGTGATTAATTAAAATTTTATTTTCATTTTTCTTTTAAAAGCAAACACTTATCTATTTTAGAGGAGCATATATGAAAACCCCCACAAATATATATATATATATATATATATATATATATATATATATATATATATATATTAAGGATAATTAGTGATGCATAAAAACGATGTTGTTGTTTTTGTAATTATTATATTCTAGACTTCTGATTTTGGAGGATATCTTAAAATTTTGACAAAATGTCTTCTTTGCTTCGACATTCAACTTTAAAACAAGTCACCCTACCTTTCATAGTCTTTAGTTTTTCTAAAACCTTTTTGTGTTGCAGCTTTAACGATTCCAGCTCTTTAACTATGAGTTCACTCTCTTTGACTTTCAACTGGTTATTCAAAGAATTTGACTTAATGTCTTTCAGTTTTATGTTAGCTATTTTCAGCATGAATTTTGTGTCCTTATGTGCTTTAATTTCTGTCGACAATTTATTTTGCGTCAATATTGTTTAAAGGTTGAAACAAATTCCTTTTTTCGTTTTTCTGACTCGCTTTTATTTTCTGGCTAAAAATCTTGGTTGATAATTCCCAAAGGCTGAAATGCTGCATCAAGTCTACACCAAAAAAATGATTGGTAGTTCAGTTTAGAGTAATGTCAGTAATCATTTAATTCTCAAATTGAATGTTTCACCAGTCACCGTTCTGGCTATTTGATTGGTTCTTAGCATGGTCCTTTTTCCCAACCTTCTCTAGGTATGCATGTTGATCATCGACACGTCTGAACCAGAATCAAATTGTAATTTTACGTTTTTATTTAGGATTTGTACCTAAACATATTTTCTTATAATTCTGCTGCCATGCTTGTTCGTTTTCGTGGATTTAACCCGAGTTTTATTTTCTCTATTCGTTCTGCAATGTGAACTCTTGTGTCCGACTTTTTTGCAAGTTAGACAGGTTTTAAAACGATATGGACAATCTGTTACCCAATGAAGGCTTCCACAGCGAAAACAGGAGCTCGCCGGTAATTTATCCTGTTTTTTTTTTATAGGGCTGGCTTGTTTGTGTAGAGGCGTAAACATCCCTTAATATGTTTTGAATTGTTTTTGCGGGAGAGTTAAATTTCGATTTTTAACGTACCTTTCTAATGTGTGCAATGCCTGACTCTTCAATGTCCTTCGAATTCTGTTTATCACTTATAAATCTTCAGCTAATTTCTGTAGTGTTAAATTCAGTTTACTTTCCAACTTGTTTAGATACCCCGTCTTTTCCTGATACTAATCCTTGTACGAAAATTAAGCATGTAAAGTAATCAGCACTAACTTCGGCTAATTTGAAATTGTCACAGTGTTTGACGATTGATGCGAACGTTGAATAATCTTCGTTGTCTTTTTTTTACCAGGTTCAAACACTTCTAGCGTTTGGGAAACAAGTAAATCTTGGGGCTAAATAATTCAGTTAAAATATTAACAGCTCGTTTTTCAGGGCAAAATGAAGTCCACTAACTTAGTATGTTCGATGGGGCCTAATTTTCGGAGCAGTAGGCGAACCGTTTTAGAGTCTGCCTAATTTTCACAATCTATTTTGTATAGATCCTCATATCTTCTAAAATACGTCTGGGGAATAATTGAAATTGTCACTTACACTCTAAACGGCATTCTGCGAGAAAGAATTATCGTTTTCGTTATTTTAACTCCTAACTAATATTGTTTGCATTAATACTTCAATCTTTTCGCCGGTTTCTCTTTTTTGTTCAAGAAGTTTTCTAAATCTTTCTTCAGCTTCTCGTTGCTGTTGCATTTGAAACTTCACCATTTTTGTAATAGTAGCTTTAAATTCTTCCATGTTTAAAATACAGCTTTTTAGAAATTCTTTCTTCTATATTACGCTTTCTAAATGTGATCTAAGTTGTAAAAAGAGTATAAAACTATTTTTCCTCGACCAAAAAACATAATTATTTTCTATTTTTTAGTATGCTTTTCGCGTAACCGTAGCATTTATGGCCAGCATTTTAGTCAACAGAAAAAATAAAAGTACGGTTTTCTTTTTTTTTTTTCGACAGTAGGACTTTTCTCTTTTACTCTAAAAGAAAAGATAACAATCATGTATTCTCTGCTTGTTAAAAATTAACAACAATGTCGGAATAGCAATAAAAAAAATCACTGACCTTTCTTCAATGAGAGAAAAATATGTTGGTCTTTTACGTGTTTTTTTCCACCGGTAAAGCCAGTTTTAAAACTAGGACATTGTCTGGTGAATTTCCACGTTTTGTTATTTTTTAAGGTTCTCCCAAAAAACCCTTAATATACTTTGTTACCAGTTGTGCGTCCATTTTAGGGTTCTCAAGAATCCTTTATTGTAACCACATCACCAGTCGTTGTGGTGGTGTAAGTTCGAAATCCCACATCGCCAGTTGTTGTGGGGTCTTTTTTAAGGTTCTCAAGAAAATCCTTAATGTTGTTGTTGTGTCCCATGTAAGTTCGAATACCCCGTCACCAGTTGTTGTGAGGTCCTATTTAAGTTTCGTTGCGAGTTGTTGTGGGGTCCGTGTAAGTTCGAACACCTCGTAGCCAGTTGTTGTGACCCTGTAAAGGGGCCGAAAGAAAGCCACGAACTCGGAGTTTAGAGAAAACAAGTATATTGAAGAAAAGTATAATACA
This sequence comes from Sepiola atlantica, assembly GCA_963556195.1. NCBI lineage: Eukaryota > Metazoa > Mollusca > Cephalopoda > Sepiida > Sepiolidae > Sepiola > Sepiola atlantica. The sequence continues at coordinate 49,181,018 of OY744524.1, forward strand.
ACAGAGAAATAATAGTGGTTGTACGCCAGTATTGACTGTCAGTATAGACTGGGGTTGATTCAACACTGAGGAGCAGTATTTATAGTGAAGGGAAGAGTTCAAACTCCCTAATAGGTAAGGTACATATACTATATGTAATAATAATAATAATAATAATAATAATAATAATAATAATAATAATAATACAAGATTATTAAAGTAATAAAATCATAAAAAAGATATATAAATAGATAGATAGACATATCAATAAAAATACATAAATAGATACATGAATATAAGATTTAACGGAGGTATCTTAAAGTGAATATAAACGCAAAAAATAAATTATATAATATAAATTATATAGATAGAAAGATAGATATATTAAAGTAATGAATGTATATATATATATATTAATTAAAATATTATATATGAATAGTAATAATAATAATGATAATAATAATAATAATAATAATAATAGCAATAAAATTATGTAAAAAGGCACATAAATAAATAGATAGATATATCAATAAAAGGCATAAATATCAATGAAAATGTAACTGAGGTCGCTTAAAATTAATATATACTTTAAAAAGAAATTATGTAATAACAATTATATAAATAGAAATATAGATATATTGATAAAAAATAAAAGTAATAGATGTATAAGTAAATAAAAAGATGTATTTTCCGCCTCGAAGGATTTCTATTTGCTGTGCTTATTATGTAATTTAGACTAGCAGTTAATGTAGAATTTCTAACTATTACAGAGATTAATTTAGTAGGTTTATGTAAGCATGCGTATAATGGTGTATTACTTGTCGCCCTACGCGAGCTAGACGCAAGATCAGTACATATATGTATTCGGGAAAATCTAGGCAATCGAATAAGAATGAACTGACGAGAATACAGGGTAGTAAGTAAAGATAAATTAACATGAATTAATTAAAAATAATAAGCATAATAATGTTATATATATGAGTGATAAGAATAATAGTAATATTAGCAATAATAAAAGAAAGGTTATATAAATTATGAAATCATATAGTAAGAATAGACATAATAAATAAATAAATAAATAAATAGAGATAAAAAGAACTGAGGTACCATAAATTGAAAATATATAAAAATAGATATAGCAAGTTATGGTGAATATAAATACAGAGTTTTAGTGAATATGCTATGATATTATATCGATTGTTTGTGGGACTGTATAGGTAGGTTATTTATAGTTATGGGAGTATTATGTAATCTTATTTAATATATATCATTGACGGGTCTGAAAATATTCATATGAGTTCAGGCGACCACGGTCCGTATTAAGACCTTTGTTGTGTGTGTCAAACCGAAGAAACCATTGAATCTCTTTTTGTTGGCGAATTTTTGTTAAGGGTAAATTAGAGTCAATCAGAAGGAATTATATTAACTTTTATTTATGCTTCATGTCTCTTTCCATTCTTTGGCAAGTTCCGTGTAGTAGTAGTAGTAGTAGTAGTAGTAGTAGTAGTAGTAGTAGTAGTAGTAGTAGTATCATCATCATCATCATTATTATTATTATTATTATTATTATTATTATTATTATTATTATTATTATTATTATTATTATTATTTGTACTCACTGGGAGTTCTCACACAGATCATTGTCAGTGACTGCTCACCGACAACAACCAGTGGTATTTCCTGGAGTATGAGTGACAACAAGCCTCCCCAGATTTCCAGTATTTTTCACCTCTTTTCGATAACGATGCTGTATCGTAACAGCCTCTTTCAATTGATTTCTCGCTGGTAAGGACAATTAGTCTTCTCTGGGATTTGGGTGGCAATAAGCCTCCCCAAGGTCCCAGCATTCTCTGCACTTTTCCAGTGGAGGTCTGGTTTGTGCTGTCCCTCCACGGTCTTCTCATCCTCCTCGACTCTCTACAAATATTTTGTCTGGTGCCCATTTAGAAATTTTTTTTTTTTTTCAATCAATTAAAATAAAAAAATTTTTTCATTAGTTCTAATCTCCATGTTCCCATTGCATTCTTGATGAGATTAATAATCCTGTCGGGTATCTTGTACATTTTTAAGCATTCAATTATCCATGCTTGATGGATTCTGTCGTACGCTTTCTTGTAGTTAATCCATGCCATAGATATGCTCTTTTTCTTGCTTTTAACTACTTTCAGGATCTTTTGATCTATGTATAACAGATCATGCGTCTCTCTTTTCCCTTTCTGGCATCCTTTTTGTTCCTCGGGAAGTAGCCAACGGCTGTTCAGGGAATGGTAAATTTGCTCTCTCAGTTGTGCCGTTAGGATTTTCCACATTGTTGGTAAACAGGTTATTGGTCTGTAATTGTTTGGGGTCGTTCTCTTCTTAGCGTCTTTTTGTATGAGCGTTTTCTTTCGTCTGTTTAATGGATACATCCTCTCAGTTTTTGTGCTAGCCTTTCATCTAAGTTTGTGAATTTTTTGAACCAGTACGCATGTATTCCATCGTGACCTGGTGCTTTCCAGTTTGCCATTTTCTTTAGTGTTGTCTTAATAGTTTCTTCATTAATTTCTGTTCCTGTTCCTTCTTCAATTTCTAGTAGTTTATTTTTCATGTCTTTAAGCCATTTAGCATTTTTGTTGTGATCATCAGCTTTTTCCCATATCTTGCTCCAGAAATGTTTTGTTTCTGTCGGGTCCGGTTGTTCTGTTGTTGTTCTTTCTCCGTTTACGCTTTTGTAAAACTGACTTTCATTGTTTCAAAGGTCCTGTTCTGTTTGTACTGATCCGATTTGTATCTGTATCATCCCAATCTTCCTTCTTTTGCTGCTATTTTTTTGTTTTAGTTCTTCATGTTTCTTATTTAGTATTTCCTTGCGATTCGGATTTCTGCTCTTCCATCGTTTACTGTTCTCCTTCATCATGTTTACGGTTTTAGCTTCCTTTTGAAGCTTGGTGATCTGGGTTTCCAGTCTGATCTCCCATCCAGATTTCGTCTGTCCATTTTTTGTTGGCTAGTCTTCTTTTCTCTTTTTAGTTTCATACTTTTTGATTTTGCTCCCGCATATATCAAGTTGTTTAGGTCTGTGATAGTGTATGTTGGGAATTACGTGAGTACTCTTTACTTTCTGTTTCAACTTTTAACTTCTTCCAATCTTCATTCCTTAGGGATGGGAGTTTTGTTTTGTTCTCGAACATTAATCGTTTGATGTTTTCCACTGCTCTTGCTTCTTTCTCAGATAGTTCTATAGTTTCGTTGTCTTCGCCCTCTTCAGTTTCTGTGTTTATGTTTTTCCCCGTCTTCTTCCTGTGAGTTTTCGTTAAGTGGTGTGTCTTTATCTGTCACACCATTTATCTTTTGTTTGATTTCCGTCATTTCCATCTCCGAGAACCACCTTCTCTTGAGTATATGCCTTGCTTGATCTGCTATCCTTTGTTCCGTTGTATGGTAGTCAGTAGAAATGTCCAATAGACATTTCATTCGTTTCCAGTATCCTCTTTCTGTAGGTTAGCGGCTTTTGTAGTAGCATTCCATTACCAGTCTGTTATCTTTTATAGTCCATTTCTTTCTATGACTTTTTGGTCTGTTCCTTTCATTCTTGCATTCTTGTGTTTGGTCCGTGTCCTTGTGATACCTGAAATTTTATGGGTTACTTACCTGTTTTTTGTCCGTGGTCTTGTTCCTGAAATTAAAGGAGCCAACATTCGCAGGATGCGGACCGAGTCCCCCATGTTGGCAATCGAAAGAGAACCTTCTCATCATGACACTCAGATCTTTCTTCTGAGTCCCACGGAATTTATTGGTATTTATAGACATCTATCATGTTTGTGGCAACAGCAGACCAAGGCTTAGTTTACCTGTGATCCTGTCACAAAGATAATGTTTCTCTCATTTTCATGCACTATCACACATATATGAAGACACATTTACGAAAAAATATTAGATAAATTAAATTTTCAAAAATTAAATTAAAAAAATAAATTGAAAATAAATATATCTATATATATGAATATATAAATAGCTATCTATCTATCTATCTATCTATCTATCTATCTATCTATCTATCTATCTATCTATCTATCTATCTATCTCTCTCTATCTCTCTCTCTCTATATATATATATATATTATGTAAATATATGTATAGGTTACCTAATTACATAGTATAAGTTTTGTAGGATATTCTTAAATAATAATAAAAAACGACAATAGATCCCCCCCCCTCATGTTTGTCTGATTAGTTAGTTTGATAACGTTCGATCGAGATTAAAAAAATAACGGAAACTTCTGTTCTCAAAACGTTCCTAGCTACTTTTTTTTGGGGGGGGGGGTTAGATTAAATTTACGTACAACTCAAACAAAAAGCAAAAATATTAAATCCCGACTCCCGAGTGTAATCACAGAGGCTTCTTATTAGTTAACATTGAAATTCACAATAAATATAACATTTGTATATCCACCAAAAAGACGTCTTCAATCGGTACGCTCTAGACTTTAAATGTTCATCGGCTCTTTAAAAAATAACAGAAACTTTTGTTCTCTAACGTGATTACTTACTTTCTTTTTTTTGGGGATTTGAATTACGTTCAACTCAAACAAAAAGGAAAATTATTATCTCTCAACCCCCGAAGTGAAATCACAGAGGCTTCTTATTAGTTTACATTAAAATTCACAATAAATAGAACATATGTATATCTACCAAAAAGACGTACTCAAATGTTCATCGGCTCTTTAAAAAATAACAGAAAACTGTTTGTCTCTAACGTGACTAGCTTCTTTTTTTGAGGGGGGGGGGGGATTTCAATTACGTTCAACTAAAACAAAAAGCAAAAATATAATCTTCCGACCCCCGAAGTGAAATCACAAAGGCTTCTTATTAGTTAACATCAAAATTCACAATAAATATAACATTTGTATATCTACCAAAAAAAACGTATTATTATTATTATTATTATTATTATTATTATTATTATTATTATTATTATTATTATTATTATTATTATTATTATTATTATTATTTACTCACTTACTAGTCATTATCAGTGATTGCTCGCTGACAATAACCAGTCTACTCTGCACCTTTTTTCGATAACTAATACAAATCACTGTGTGCTATCGCAACAGTCGTTTACCACTTATTTCTCACTAACAACGACCTTTGGTCTTCTCTGCAATTTCAGTGGCACTAAAACTTCCTAAGGTTCCGGTACTCTTCATCTTTCCAGTGGTCATTTCATCTTCTTTAATCCTTCTCAGTAGTTTTGTGTGGCACCAGCTGAGGCTGATGTCATCACATGTAGTTGTGTATGACGGATTTTTTTTTTGGGGGGGGGGGACAGAGAGGAGGTAAGTTTAATGGATGTTTAGCAGTTTTTACTTCATTTGGACTCGTGTATTGTTCATTCTATATGTTAGGTTGTTTTTCCATTTAAAATTGCCTGTGGTAGATTCGTGTTCGTTGGTTATATTGGTTGGTTTCCGTATTTACGGATTTACGGTTGTTGTCTTCATTCCTGTTCGTTGTATGGCTTAACCGTCCCTTTCTACTAGTTGCTTTTCCAGTATTTTCGAAACTGTTCCTAGTGCTCTTACAATTATTAGTGATTTTCTTCATGTTCCATATTCTTTTCAGTTCTTTGTCAAGTTCCAAGTATTTGCTTCGTTTTTCTACCTCCTTAATCTACTAGAATGGCGGAACTTACGATTTGACAGCTTGTTCCTTTTTGTTGACTATCACGTTTGGTCTCCTTGTACCTCACTGTTCCAGAGGATTTTGTTATATTCATTTTCCAATATTGTCTTTGGTTTGTGTCTGTACCATTTGTGTGCTGGTTCAAAAATGAAAACATTTGCATAGTTCCGAGTAGAATATCTTTCCCACTCAGTCATGTCTGTTTTTATATTCTTTTGGGGCTAGTTTGCTGCATTCATTTATTATCTGATTTACCGTTTCGTCTCGTTGATCAGAGAGTCTACATTTACTGTTTTCTTGGGTTTTGTGTATCTTAGCTTGGAGATAGTTTGTTCTGATTACGTTGTTCTGTGCGGCTCTCAATAGCGATCCTGTTTCTCTGCTCAGGTAACCATTTTGAAGCCATACCCACGTGTTTTCGTGTGTCTCTTCTCTTATCAGTCTTCCATGTAGCTGCTTTATTTTCCATTTTTCTTTTCTTGTCTTTTTATTGGGATAAGCGGAGAGCACATACAGCACCTGGTATTCCAAAATGGTCACTCATTTTAGTACTGGCCAGATTCAACGTCGCTTAACTTTGGTTACCTAACTG
>OY744524.1:49189752-49244752 GCA_963556195.1 Sepiola atlantica
TCTACCTACCTATCTTTTTACCCTACTCCCTTCATTATATGTCTCTTTTTCCACTTTATTCTATTTTACTTTATTTATTTATTTATTTATTTATTTGTTTTGTTTGTTTTAGATTTCAGATTTTAGATTTTAACTTTTTTGATTTTTGATTTTTAACGGCCCCTAACCACGTGCCCCTCAAAATTTTGAAAGGTTAAATTTCTTTTCTTCTTATTATTTTTCCCTTTCGCTCCATTTGCTTCTCTCCAAATATGATCTGAGTTTAAGATCGGATTCTAACTCTGCCTGATGAGATCTCAGTTTATAGTAACTGTTGATCGATAACATCGACATTCCAGTGTCGCAGATTTTGTACATGCCTGTGTAAATAAAAACTATCATATATATAGATATATGTATATATATATACATATATATATATACATACATACACACATATATATATACATACACACACACATATATACATAATAATACTGATAATAATAATGATAATAATAATGATAATAATAATGATAATACGGATAATAATAATAATAATAATAATAATAATAATAATAATAATAATAATAATAATAATAATAATAATAATAATAATAACTAGAGGGATAATGGAAATTAAGATGATACTTTTCTTATAGTAGATCAGGTTTAGGTTCTTATTTATCTTTGGCAATGCCAGTATATATATATTTATTAAATGGTGGTATTAGGGAAATATATACAGGATACTCAAGATAAAAGCACGACATAGTAGCAATTAAGGTGATGTAGTATTCATAAATTATTAAGATTGTCAAAAATCAATAGGTCATTTTTTCTTTTTATATATAATAAGGAGGGGGGTTATATTCTGGGTAGTTTGTCATAGAAGGGAGAAAGTATAAGTAGTATTTATGGATGTAAGAGTAAGGGTAAAATTGCTGGTTGTATTCAGAAACAATGAGGTAGAGTAGGTAAATGGTTACTAACCCATAGTTGTTCTGGGGGATGCGATTACGGGGTAGGTGGGGAGAGATTGGTAGGAGTAGGGGTTGATAATTTGTTAGGAGGGATGGTAGAATGTGTTGGAGGGGAGTTAGGATAGTGTAAGTATAAAGAGTATAATAAAATGCAAAAGTAGCAATTAATACCCTAAATTAAAATTATCAAACAGTTTTATCCACATGATAATTACTTATTAGAATTAAATTAAAATAAGAATGACGGTTGTAATCATAATTTTATTCTAATTTTAAATTTAACTCACTCTGGCCGTCGCCCCATCTCCCTCCTCCCACCCGGCCGAGATTGAGATTGTCACTGCACTGACACGTGAAAAACCTCCCACGTAATAATTTGAAACACGACTTGTTGGGGTCCTCCCCCCTCCCCTCTCATGTCCCATGTCGCCGTTATAGACAAAGCCCCAACTCTATCCCCCTCCCTCTCCAATGTATTTTCAATTTTCAATCTCCCGTTAGAGTGAAGTTGAAATTTTATGCCATTTGAATTCCTTTCGCCGGCCCGATGAGTTGGTCGCTATTCGCACCAATGAAACAAAACTTGTTTTGTCGCAACTAATGGAATAAAATCAAAAAATATATATTTTGCTCTGAATTTTCATTGAGCACTCTCATAAACCCGGTTTCAACTTCCTTCGGATTCATACCCCCTGGATATTTGTAACAAGTTAATTATACTCTGCTCCTAACCAGTTGAGCACTCTCCAAACCGCTGGATTATACCCTGCCAAATGGATAAAATTAACCTCAACACATCCCTAAAGAACATCCCGTTTCATAAACAAACGGGATTACCTTACTATTCTGATCATGAAGACAGAAGAACTATTAAGAAGGATGAAATGGAAAGCCTATTTCTTCCTCAAAGGATACACAAAAAATTCAACGGATTACTACGGATTCAAGAATAAAGGTAACGGCCCCCGGGTCGAACAACTTGATAATTTTGAAGATGACTTATATAACATGATAAAAAATATAACTTTCTATAAGAAAAAAACCCATTTCCAGAAAAAACTGGATAACATGGTTAATGAAATTAATAACTCCAAACTTGTGCTAGTAAAAGCAGACAAAACTCATAACTTTTACAAACTTACTAAAACGAAATACCAGAATTTAATTACACAAAATATCACAAAAAATTATAAAAAATCTGATCTTAACCTAATCGATAAAATCAACTCAGATAGTAAAACTATAACTGATAAACTCAAGATTAGCGATAGAGTAGGTAAACTAAAAACAAAAGAAGCATATATACTATTAAAAGATCACAAAACTAATTTCCACACTAAACCTCAAACCAGGCTTATTAATCCTACCCGACAAGAGATAGGCAAAATCAGTAAAAACATCTTAGAAAAAATAAATAAGCAAATTAAAAACACCTACAACTTAAACCAGTGGATCAATACCGCAGAAACCATAAGCTGGTTCAATAGAATTAGAAATAAAGATAAATGCTCTTTCATACAATTCGATATAGTTAACTACTACCCCTCAATAACCAGAGCACTCTTCGAAAATGTCATAGAATTCGCCACTCTCCTCTCTAATATCTCGGAAGACGAAATAAACATAATCAAAAAATGTCGAACCACAGTACTAATAAATAACAAAGAACAATGGACAAAGAAAGACCATTTCTCTTCATTCGATGTATCTATGGGCTCTCTTGACTCTGCCGAGGTAACAGACTTGGTTGGCCTGTACTTACTATACAACCTAACAAAAGATCTTGAAGTCGATTCAATCGGCCTCTACAGAGATGATGGCCTAATGTACGTTAAAAACACAAACGGACAAAAATGTGAACAAACCAAAAAAATAATATCCAAAGAAATGAAACGAATAGGCCTAAAGGCTGAAATAACATCAAATGTTAAACAGGTCAATTTCCTCGATATTACCTTCAACCTCAATAGAGATACTTATGAGCCCTATGCTAAAGATAATTCCTACCCCCTTTATGTCTACCCACTATCTAACCACCCTAGATCTGTAAGTAAACATATCCCAGAATCAATTAGTAGAAGGATTAGCAACAACTCCTCCAATATAGATATCTTCAATAAACATAAGAACTTTTATAATAAAGCACTAAAGGAGAGTGGATACAAAAATACCAAAATAGAGTATATTCCAACTACACAAAATAACCCTAATAGGAACAAAAATAGAAATAGGAAAATTATCTGGTATACACCTCCATTTAACAACTCAACTAAAACCAAAATAGGGAATAAATTCCTGAACTTAATAAACACTCATTTCCCCAATAACAGCATACTCCATAAAATTTTCAATAAGAATACACTAAAACTCAGCTATTGTTGTGGTGACAACTTAGAAAAAATCATAAAAAAGCACAACATGAAAATACTAAACACCCCAGTAACCTAAAATTCTAAAAGAACATGCAACTGTAATAACAAATCAAACTGCCCCCTAAATCAAAAGTGCCTATCAACCCAAGTGGTCTATGAGGCATCTATCTCCTCAACTGAAAACCCATCCCAGACTAGCTATTATATTGGTCTGGCAGGCAACAACTTCAAGGAAAGATTCTACAACCATAAACTTTCCTTCAACAACCCAGACCATCCTGGCCAAACCGGACTTTCACTACACTACCACAAAATAAAAACCAAAAAAGAAACTCCCATAATAAAGTGGAAAATCTTGAAAAAATCCAGCACCTGCAAATCAATAAACTCTCCATGTAGATTATGCTTAAATGAAAAACTGGAAATTATCCGCTTTAAGGACAAAAATAAACTCTTAAATAGAAAACAAGAGACATCTATCAACTGTAAACATAGTAGACTCTACCTCCTTAGCAACCCACATACCCCACCTTAACCCCACACCAACCCTACTTAACTTCAAAATAAAATTAACAGTTTTTTTGTTTTTTTACAAAAATGAATGATAACATTAAACCCCCACTATACACTACCCCAAAACACACTATAACCCCCTACCCACCCACCCAAATTTACAACCCAATCCCACCCCAACAAGTCATGATGAATCTATAAATATATAACCACCCCTCTAAACTACCAATAATATCAAATCTCTACGTACTACCTATAATGCACAGCCTCAATAACCTCTCAGCCATACTACCAATTCTAACATAAACCCATAACTGGGACAGCTATCAACACTGATATCACTTAGACTAATCTAATCTCAATTACTTAACCCCTCGATCACTACCTTGAACACTTAATTATTAACTGGTACTTAGTCCTTGTCATTGGTAGTGGAATTTAAAAAGCCTACCATCACTTGTCGACTTATTTCGCCCAATGACTTCACAAGTAGCAAGATGGTAATGATTGTGATATTTATCAGTATTACTATTATTATTATTATTATTATTATTATTATTATTATTATTATTATTATTATTATTATTATTATTATTATTATTATTATTATTTTTTAATACTATTATTATTATTATTATTATTATTATTATTATTATTATTATTATTATTGTTATTATCATTAATATTCTTACAAACTTGTTATTTCTATTTCTATTTTTATTCTAATTTTATTTATATTTATCTTTATTTTTATTTTTATTTTTATTAAGGCTTTTATATAAGGCTGTTATCACTGCGACTATCGTAAGTATGATTGGCAGGCGTTACCATTGTCATAATCGGTTTTGTTAATGATAAGACTGGTAACACCAGAAAACTTCTCTTATAAAATGATTCCACTAGTATTGATCTCGGTATAATATAATCACAATTTAAAAAAATATAATCACAACAAAATTCACTACAAATAATAAACAAAACATTAAAATAAAATGAATAAAATGCAAAAGTAGCAATTAATACCCTAAATTAAAATTATCAAACATTTTTATCCACATGATAATTACTTATTAGAATTAAAATAAAATAAGAATGACGGTTGTAATAATAATTTTATTCTCATTTTAAATTTAACTCACTCTGGCCGTCGCCCCATCTCCCTCCTCCCACCCCGGCCGAGATTGAGATTGTCACTGCACTGACACGTGAAAAACCTCCCACGTAATAATTTGAAACACGACTTGTTGGGGTCCTCCCCCCTCCCCTCTCATGTCCCATGTCGCCGTTATAGACAAAGCCCCAACTCTATCCCCCTCCCCCTCCAATGTATTTTCAATTTTCAATCTCCCGTTAGAGTGAAGTTGAAATTTTATGCCATTTGAATTCCTTTCGCCGGCCCGATGAGTTGGTCGCTATTCGCACCAATGAAACAAAACTTGTTTTGTCGCAACTAATGGAATAAAATCAAAAAAATATATATTTTGCTCTGAATTTTCATTGAGCACTCTCATAAACCCGGTTTCAACTTCCTTCGGATTCATACCCCCTGGATATTTGTAACAAGTTATATATATATATATATATATATATATATATATATATATATATATATATATATATATATATATATATATATATATATATATATATATATACTGGCATTGCCAAAGATAAATAAGAACCTAAACCTGATCTTTTTAGGGTTACTATAAGAAAAGTATCATCTAAATTACCATTATACCTCTAGTTATTATTATTATTATTATTATTATTATTATTATTATTATTATTATTATTATTATTATTATTATTATTATTATTATTATTATTATTATTATTATGTATATATGTGTGTGTGTGTGTGTGTATGTATATATATATGGATATATATATGTATGTGTGTATGTTTATGTGTGTATATGTATGTATATATATATATATATATATATATATATATATATATATATATATATATATATATGTATGTGTGTGTATGAGTGTGTATATATATTTCTCATATTTTTATATTATTAGTATAATTACGATCACATATTTGCTGTATTCATAATTTTATATTCATTTTGACTCGTATATTCTTAATCCTCAATTCTTTAAGTTTTTAATTTTATTATTATTAGCACCGTAAATATTTTTATCCCTCCCCCTACTCATCCACCCGCCCTCCGTATAGGGTTACTCTCGCCCTCCCCCTTCATAGACACATTACCAAATTGATAATCGGTTACTTGCCCATTTCTGCAAAAGCAAGACCCAGACAGAGTTTTCTTTTTTGACACGCGTTGACGCTTTCATATTTCGACCAGCCTTCACCAAATCACGTCTGCGTTCTCTTCATCTTTTTCTATTTCTTTTCTATGTCCCGTGTAGCTCTTAATATTTCCTTCTTCCTTTTCTTCTTCTTTTTCTTTTTTTTTTCTTCTTACTTGTATTTCTATTTTTGTTTTTTGCTTTTGTTTTTGTTTTTGTTTGACATATTCAATTTTTATTTCTATTTTAAATTTCTGTCACCTTCATAAAGCTGTGTGTGATTCTGAACTTATCTTAAACAGGCATAATGTTATTTTAAGACCTGACGATCGTGAGCGCCTCAAATCGCTCTCGTGAAACAAAATCAATTTTGTAGTCAAAATGAAATAAATTATCATCTATATTCATATTTCTGCTCTATATTTTTATTGAGCACTCTCATAAACCCGGTTCAACTCCCCTGGATTTATACCCTGTGGATCTATACCATACCCGGATTTTATATATATATATATATATATATATATATATATATATTGAAGTTTTTCAACCTTTAAAACTAATAATACTCAATGATCTTCTTTACCGTGATTTTTAAACCTTTCAGATAGGTTGCTCTATTCTCCACGGTATTTCTTTTTATAACATACTAAATACCTCATAAAACTTGGGATATGTTTGTACTATAGGAAACATATTTATTTGACTGAATGCTAAGAACCCATTTGCTACCCTGAGCACATTTCCCACTTGATGCATGCATTTTTGGAGAAGCTATTATGTGGCCCAGTTCACCCGGTTTACCCTTGTTTGAGATTAAAAAAGAAACTCGTTTTAGCTTAACCTCTCAAATACTTCAAATTCTACTTTTTGGGGCGATTTCACGAGCTTCACCGCACAATCTACACAATATGAACCAAACTGTATTTTTACCCTAACCTAACCATAAGCTAACCTTAAGCTAACACTAAATAACCCTCACTTAACACTAAACTAACCCTAACCTAACACTAAACTAAGTTTTAGATTTATTCGGTTCGTATTGTGTAGAAGCATCGGAACTTGATTCGGTTTTCTCCGGAAAGTTTGAACTGCTTACATCACAACTGTAAATTTCTGGATAACTATTCCTAAAAAGCACCAAAAATTTGAACCTCCCAATCCATACATACAAAATGTATCCCAAAACATTAAATATGTTTCCGTACTTCATTTTATTGTAGCCCCCCCCCCCCAAAAAAAAGAAAGAAAATAAGCTTGCTTAATACACACATACCTCCATCTCATTTTACGTTAAATTTATTTATATACAAAAGTGATCTCCCTTTAGAAGCTAAAATATATAATTTGTTTGGAAAATTCCTTATTTGCACATATTTTTTATAATTAAACCATTCTTTTATTCCACTCCCCGGGCAACGGCGGGCCACGAGTCCTGCTAGTTTATTATAACAAGCTTTTAAAATACAAATTAGATATAAATTATGTTTCAGAATAATATTAATGCGCATTACAGATAAACAGTGTATTATCAAGGTAAGATAATTAACAGTTTTTGGCTAAGAGCAAAGTATATGTTCTGATGCTACACTCCATCTTTTCTGTCCTCGGTCAGTGAGTCAATTTAAATTTTTGTCCCAACTCAGAGTGCCCCTTTTTAAGGTAGATGGATTTTTCCCACATTAAAAACCGACCTTGTGTCAAACTCTTCTCTTGTTGGGTGGAGTTAATAAGAAAAGTGTTCTGATGTTTAAATGGAGATGCAAATATCCAGATATTGCATTTATCCATACCTATTATATGTATCTTTATTCTAAGATTGGTAGTTAGTTAATGTTAGATAGTAGGACTCTCTTGATGTCAAAAGTTAATGATTTTTTGGTTTGTGTGGCAACCGCTGTCTCTTGCAATGTGTATAAGGTGAAACTTGCATTTATCTCTTACTGGGATCGTAAATAACTATTAGACGCATTTCAAATGAGAATTCATGATACTTGTAGCTTTCAAGTGTTGTTTATAGTGGACATTCATGAAAGGTTATTCATATGGATTGAGATTGGTATAATTATATGAACTAATTTGCATTCATGTTCATAAAGTATTGCCTGTGTTGGTCGAGTCTGCAAACAAAGATCGAGGAATATATTATAAGCTGATCTGCATATAATATCTTTTTAGTTGAAGCTTAGGGAAAAGATCTCTATTCGAAAAAAGCATATCTGAGGATAGAGCAGGAGTATCCGACTCGCGGGTTAGAGTTTTATAATACTGAGACATCCTCGGACTCTTTAAACCTTTCTAAATTTCTTGAAATTTACATTAGTTATGCTGTTTGTGTTACCTGAACAGTTTTTAAGTACGTTAAACATGGTTTTCACTAGAAAGTAAACAATGCTAATTGTGAATAAGTAAGCATTACTAAGTAAGGGTTACGATACCCTGTCACTCGGGAAATGTGAGAACAGCTAACAGATCACAAAAGACGTGATCACAGCAAGATGACGAAATTCTTATTTTTATTCTTATTTTTAATTTATGCATCTGTGAAAAGATTCGATATATATATATATATATATATATATATATATATATATATATATATATATATATATATATATATATGTGTTTTTAATAAAAGTCTTTTGTTCGTGTTTCTTTTACTAAAAATGTCTCGTTCTATCTCCTTCAATTCGACGCCATTTCTCGAAAAGTTCTCTTAGATTGGACGCGTACTTTTGCGAAAAGTTTAGGTATATGTTTCTGTTGGTTTTAACAAAAGTCTTTTGTCTGACGAAAATGTATCTTTTGATTCAGCGAGTGGGGTGATCTCCCCTAGATCCTCGATCAGAGAGAGGGGGAGACGGCCGTTCTTTAGTTTCTTTTCGAAAAGTTTTGTATCGTAATTCTACACCGAAAGTCTTAGAGAAAAAATCCGACTATTCAACTCTTATCGACAGTCCTCCTTTGCGAGACAATTTCGAAGTTCACAATGTGATTCCAATAAAGCCTGCCATGTGGGTATTCTCTACGGGATCAACAAGTTCGCCGAACTAACAGGCGCAACTGCTTTCAATTGCATGCATCAATCCATATATACCAACTCCTACCTGATTCTGTCTCCTGATCGTTCTCATGTCGGCCAGTATCGCACCTCTTCTCTATACCACGTCAACTTCCCTTGCGCATTCCTCCCTTCTTTTTATATGAAATTTAATTATCACTGCGTAATTCAGTTTTCTTTGATTTTAACTACGCAGTTTAATATTCCTTTTGAACTAAAGATTTTTCTTTATTTGACTCAAGGTGCACTCTCGCAATATCTTGCCTTACCTTTACCGCTTGTTGTCCGCGAAAGGTCAGTCGTTGGATTAAATCTGACTAACTCACTAACCCGCGTTTATAGTCATTTGTCTGTTTTATGAAAGATGTTCCGATAGTTTATTTGTTTCTTTTTTTTATGAAGGTATCGCGTGCACCTTGAATCCAACGGGACCAACAAGAAGACAAAGAGAAAATAAAGAGCGCCTAAAACTTTAAATACTTTTCTTGGAAAGTTTCGTTAAAATAAGGAAGGGGGGAAATCTCGACTAAGAAAGGCAACCCGTTTCGACTAGCAGCATACTCAAATAGAAGAAACAACGTTTTACCCGGAACTAAAAAGCAGTTTCTCTCGAACTACTGTCATCATAACCTCGGGACCAGATGAATAATAATACCAAATGGTAAATTCTATTTTTATTGAATTAAAAATAAAAACGACTCATTCAAATAACTCGATGTTCTGCCAGAAATGTTTTAATATCAACAATCGTGCAAATAGAATTATTTGCATGATTGACAGGTCTCGCCTCGCATTCAGAAGAATGTTTAAAAAAGAAACATTACCAGTCGTTATCGCCTCAACCGTCGTTGGTATCCGTTAAGGCAGTGTTCGAATCATCTCGTTTTATCCGATATTATTTACTCCTTCCCAGGAGTTAGGCACAAGGCCAGTTTTATCTTACTCCCACAAGTAAGATGTGACCCAAGATCGGGTCGGGAAAGTGGGGTTTGAAAAGCCAACGCCCGAGAAGTGGGCACTCTGCCCATTAAAAATTGCCTGGGCAGCCTCATCGGCATTCCCCGGTAGAGGCGCCTCAGACAGTAAGCAATAAACTTACTCCTCCCCAAAGAGGGGAGGCAAAGCCTGGGAGGGTGGACCTCCTAGAACTGCACAGGACAGACCCATTGACCGGCGTAAATCAAGCCCCGAAGGACAAGACAATACCAGTTTATGGGGTGCAGTATCCATCGGAACAGATACTACACTTTGATCTCGTTTTATCCGATAAATGACGCAAAACACATGCGTTCTTTTACGAGTATCTTAAGTCTCACGTTCATTACAGCTATTTCATTTAATAAACTTCTTAAACGTTACATTCAACACACAAAAGGAACATACACATTATTTAGAAAACAAGGAGATAACACCTTATATATAGGCATTCACACATTATCTCAATATATATTTTAAACTTGAGTTCACTCCAGACAAGGCCATTGAGACGTAAAGGGCTACTGTGGATTCGGGGTCAGAAATTAAAGGGGGCATCCTAAGTGAGGAGTTGTGTAGCGAGATGTTTGTTTACGTTACATCTAAATTTCGGCATCTCGAGACCTGCAGAGTGAATGGATGAGATGTAACTGATTGTCGAGTTTACAACTCGACAATCAGTTACATCTCATTACGTAAAGGGAGCATCAGAGCAGAAAGTTCATCTGAGAACATTCCATCGATTCATTCCATTGAATACTTGTAAAACAAGCACAGGGATGCAACATTACAACGATGGGCTGGAGCTTGGTGGATAGTGAGAACCTATTAGATTAACGACTTTTTTTTAACCCTGTCTAAATGGGAGAGACTGGTGGGTGGCAAACCAGCACAGATGTGGCAACAATACTCGATGCATGAGCGGATGGTGGCCTTGTAGGGATATAGGGTACTGGCAGGTGTGCGAAGTTTTTTAGCACAGTAGATGGAGCCGACTTTCCTTGCAGCAGCGTCTTCTATGCATTCGTTCCAACTTATGTTACTTGTGAATGTTGGGCCGAGGAGTTTAAACAGTGGACTCTCGGGTAGGGTGTTATTATCCATGGTAATCGGTAGTTGAAAGGGTATCTTGTACTTGTTAAAAGAAAAGAAGCTTTGTCTTAACAGCATTAAATGTTACCTTCCATTTGTGCCCCATTCAACTACAGACTTTAGTTCATTTTCTACGTATTCAGCTATTGCCTTGGATATGTGCGAGTCTGTTTTCCCCGCATGTCGAGACTAGAACGTGGTGTCATAAGCAAATATACCCATCTCAGACTCAATTTCATCAGGGAGGTCGTTTATGAAAATCAGGAACAAAAAAGGTCCAAGGATCGATTCCTGGAGTAACCCGCATTTATGTCATGTTGCTTGGATGAACGGCCATCGAGGACGATCTGAATCTTTCTTTTGGATAGGATCTAATTATATTAAGTATACGTCCAGAAATACCATACAAATTACTTTTTATTTGAAGTAGTTAATACCAGATCTTGTCAAAGGCTTTGGATATATCAAGCGCTAACGCCCTAACTTCACTTGCCTTGTCCAGTGTATGGTATATGTGTTCAGAGATGATTGTTAAGATATCCGCAGTAGAACGTGCTTGCTTGAATCCATACTGATGGCCAAAAAGAAATCTAGCATGAATGAAATGGCGGAATATCGCTAGATTGATTAAAGATTCAAATATTTTAGCGAAAAGCGGGAGTAGACTGATAGGGAAATAATTATGAGGGTCAGTTCTATCACCAAAGTTCTTGAAGACTGGTACCACAGATGCAATATTCCAGCAATCAGGGAAGTAAGATTCGGCAAGGCATATGTTATAGAGTTTGGAGAGGACAGGGTCCAGCTCAGCAGAACATTTATTTATTTATTATTATTACTGGTATAAGATCATTCCCACATGCTGTGGAGGTGTCAAGGTTTTTTATGATATCCCGGACATGGGCAGGAGTGATGATCAGGTCATCAAGTTTGGCTTTAGTTCGCAATGGAAATTTTGGGAGGGAGTGGTTTGCGGAGTCTAAACTGGAGTTCAAAGTTAATCGCTGGGCAAGTAGTTCAACGTTGTCAGTTGCCATAGAAACGACATCATTGTGGTTGGATAGCGAGAGAATTGTAGATTGCCCATTGTACACCACACTATTATAGATTTTACAGAAATCCCGAGTTTCTAGTTTCTGTGACTCAATGCGATTTTTGGTCATCTCGTTATACCTTTAGCTGTGGCTATTACTCTCTTACAACGATTTCTTCATGCTACAAATTTCAGTCGACTTTTAGTTGACTTATGGCGGTTGAATTGACGAAATTAACAGGAACACAATAAAACTTATCTAAAGTTGCTACAAATGATAAAACACACAACAAAAACATGTATAACACATTACAAAGACCTGAAACCCACATGTAACTGTGAAAGAAAATTTGAATCTCCTTTAAGAGGAAAATACCTACGCAGCCTAGAGTCAGCATATTAATATAACCCTCTCCCTCCCTCGTATGTGTGTGTTTGACTTCTACAGGTACCACTTAAGAACAGACACTCATCTTCGTTGCGATCTCGATTACCAGCCTCTATAACCTACTAACACGACATGGTCGACCGCACCGATAGGTTACCTGTTCTCACTCTTGTAGTGGTTGATGTGCCGCCCCCGAGTTTGTCCTGTCGACGAATGGTTTCTGTTCTCCTGACGAAGACTAAAGAAGGTTGAAGCGTCTTAGTTGATCGGTCCCGACTTTGCTAAACCAATTTAGTTTTTATAGTGATTGAAGAGTTATTTCCCTTTCACTACCTGACTGATTTTTTGTTTACTTAACACGAGGGTTTATTTTGAATTTTTTTTTATTGGCTTTTGAAACCCATATAGTATAGAAAGGTTACCTCCCTTTCTTTCTTAAATAATTTTTTCCGTATTCTGAATAAGCCCTATTTGATTGTCCAAGACGATTCTCATTCACCAATGAAAAGACACTTAATTTTGGCGGGCTGAATCAACAAAGTCCTTATTTTTGCTCTTTTTGAATCCGTTCATAGTCCAGTCGCCAAGTTAGGAAGATTTCCCCTTAATTTGAATGCAACGGCTTGAAAATCTGAACAATTCAGGAGGCCGTTTATTTTGGAAGTTAAAGAACTTTTTATTATTAGTTGGAATTCTTAAAGTCGCAAACAAACTCAGTTTTGCAAGACTTTTCAGTATTATTGTTCAATTTAGCAGTATTAATACAACTTTTTCTTTATCTCTGTCTTCTGTGTCTTCACCCGACTGAACCGTTCTCTTGCTAAATCTCTTTAATAGATTCACATTTCTGCCCCCCCCCCCTATTTCCCCCGTTCGGCGGTGGCTCTCTTTATGTATTATTTTAAATCTTATCTTAAAATCTTGTTTGAATTTTCAAATCTAGATTTTAAATCTTTATGTTTAAAATATAATTCCCCGGAATCTGAGGTCAACATGACATTAATATGGGGTCGACATCATTTTCAAAGACCAAAAGAAAAAAAAAAGTTATTGCTCGCCCATGACTAAAATACCGGCAGTATTGCAGGTTTCTACCTGCAAATACTGCCGAATTGGTAAAAATGATGACAATTAAATTCAAGCAGAGAATCGAAATATCGTCAGAGAATCACATAACGCGTGAGCAACCATTTTCCGGGGAGACAAACATAAACAGAAGCTGAAGAGAGTGCGGTAAAGAGACCTTCATATGCCCCTTTGTTAGGATTTGAAACCGACAGTACTGATGGTGTTCTGATCTGTAATACAAACATTGATATATATATATATATATATATATATATATATATATATATATTAAAGTGTATGAAATCAAATATTTTATTTATTCACGAGATAGATAGATAGATAGATAGAGAGAGAGAGAGAGAGAGAGAGAGAGAAAAAGAGATAGAGAAAGAGAGAGAGAGAGAGAGAGAGAGAGATGTGTGTCATAGTGCATTGTCTCTCCACAGAAGGACGCTTAATGTCATGATTTGCCTGTTGTCATTGCTGACAAATAGACATTGTACGTTGTATTTGTTTTAATCGAATTTTATTTTTCTATCTGGAACTTGTTTCTTTTTTCTTTCGGCTCATCGGCAACGTGTTATGATCTATCTTTGATTGCTCGCAATCATATCTTCTATATAAAAGGTGTGTCGCATTTACCGAAACTTCACTCGGCTATGTTTTATATTTTGGAATTTGACACTTCTAATTTCACGAAAACACAACGACGAAAACCTACACCCCGAAAAAAAGAATTACATACTCTCTCCAGAAGGCTTCGCCACATAATTGAGAACAGAACTTCCACCCGTGGAACGATTGTTCTGTTGTGTTAACACATATGTGGATACATATGTGTTGACACAACAGAACAATCTTTCCATGGGTCTTTGTCGCCGTGTTTTCGTGAAATTAGAAGTGTAATAAATTGCACTGAAGTACTTGCTAAAGGCATCTTCAGGGCTGATGTTTTTCTGCGGGTAGATTTCGCCGTGACTGGTATTCCCCAAATGGTCACCAATTTGCTACTGGCCAGGCTCAACGTTGCTTAACGTTAGTAATTAAACAGTGTATCAACATTTTAAATCTTATTTATTTACTCATAAGAATAACTCGCAATAGTTTGTATTCTACTGAAAAATTTACTGATTAAAAAGTATTTTTTATTCGTTTAAAAAAAAAAATTAATGTAAAAAAAGTTCTTCCAGTTAATTACAGGAAAACCTCCAGCTTAGTTCGGCACCTCACCTAGTACGCAGATATTTATTATTAAACACAGCCTTTTCTATATATTTTACCAACACAAAATATAATTTAGTTATATTTGAAAAAAGAAATTAGTTTTAATTCTTCTAATTAGTCATAATTTGTAATAAACTGAACAAGTCACCTATCCCACAATGTATTTATCTCGTCCTTTCTGACTGTATCAAGGACTCACTGTGTTGAATGTCATTGCAAGCATTTAGAGAAAGAGTGACTCTTTTTTAGCATTGCTTCTTAATTTACATAGCAAAATAAGAAGTCTCATTTCTTCTATAACATCCTTAAGAATAATCTGGAAGTAAAGAGACTTATTATTTTTAGCTGTGCAAGAAGGATTTATTAAAATTTCTTAACAGATATGACGTCACAGTTTATGATTTTTTTAATGAAATCAAAGTGGAATAAATACTGGTAGTAGTTGTGACCCAACGGGTCACGGGTACGTCTAGTAATATGTATATATCTTCGGTTACGAAACTATTCATAAGGTTTGTTTAATTAAAGCTTATTTATAGTTGTCAGTTCATAGCTAAGAAAATCCTACTAAATAACATAGACGCTTAAAACTATATTTGCATACTTCTACCGCATTGACTCTAAATAAGAAGTATCAAAATAAAAAAATAAAATGTCAAATCACATGCCGTGGTGAAAACCGGCTTCATGCTTCTTCATTTTTCAGGAAAGAAAAGTGACTGGCTTTGTGTCTTTAGATGAATCAACGTAAATGAAATAAATGATTCTATTTATCTTCCTCCCACAAGGTAAGATGTGACACAAGGTCGGGAAAGTGCGAAAAAACCAGCGCTCGAGAATTTGAGCACTCTGTCTGTTTAAAAATTGCCTGGGCAGCCCCATCGGCATTCCCCGGTAGGGGCGCCTCAGGAAGTAAGCAATAAACTTACTCCTCCCCAAAGAGGGCAGGCAAAGTCTGGGAGGTGCACCTCCTAGAACTGCACAGGACAGACAACCGATAGACCGGCGTAAATCCAGACCCGAAGGCCCGGACAATGAAATAAATGAATAACAATGAAATTATAGAGATTTATTCACAGATATCAAAATACAGAGGATTTAACAGTTCGTATGATAATATTTTACCTGGAGTTATTTTATTAATCGGTACATTTATTTTGAAGAGGGTTCTTTCCTATTTGCATCCTTTGTATAAAATTCAATTAAACAAAATATAGCCGACATTACCTACAGTTACGCATAGAAGCCACGTTAAAAATCATAGTAATCGATTAATTAGTTCCGGAGTTTACCCACTTCCTATGTATATATATTTTTGGCGGCAGAACTCAATTGTACTGAGATTGTACGAAGAGGAAATAGCAAAAATAAATATTAATGGAATGTTCAATCTGACTGAGTTTATTACCAAAATAACAATTTTATAACTAAATATTGAAAATCTTATGTTTTTCTATTGCATTTTGGATTGCGTTTTTTGATTAGGTTTTGTCAAATGATAGTAAGATTGTACCTACGATTTTGTGTCAATGTCTATTTCGATAATCGCCGACAATCTTTACTTGTCTAAAGTTGATTTGGAAACACCTACTCTACTAGATAAATAGGTAGGAAAAATGTGTGGTTAAGCGGCGCCCCATAAGTTCAGTTTTAGCTTTCTTTCATCCGACTTGAAAAAATTTAAATTTGAAAACTCAAAACTGCAAACCGGAGAGAAAAAATATCAGTTCAGTCACTAATCACTGATTTCGCCATGAGTGCAGAATATCCAGCTCTTCAAAATGTGGCATGATGGATGGGAAAACATAAAGATAATCGACCCTCCTCTAACTTAGGACTTAACAGATACTGCAATTCGATCCTAGCCCGAAAGCCACAAATGGTGTGCCTTAAAAAATATTTTTATAAAAAATGCATTAAAAATACTGATTCGTTTCTCGATCTTCTTTCAATCATAGTCAGAAAACAGCAATATTTACTGTATCTGTGGGGGAAACCGAATATGATTTTAAAGCCATTAAAATGTCAATTAGAAAGTAATTTATGGCTATTATTAAAGTTTATAGGCCAAAGTCAAGTATTATGAAGCATTTGTGCTCGTAAACAAAAGAGAACAGTATTTATCGGAAAAGTCTAGGAAGACTGAAAATTTGAAGAGAAATGTTTCCATATTTTTTTTGTTTCATTTTTTGCAGACAACGTCACGTACACAGTACAATAATTTATCTATGAACCTCTGTTTTCTATGAGTATAATTCCTGAAGGAATTTGTAAACAAATTATAAAATCAGAAAGCAGTGTGATACATCTGCTTTTTGATTTTATCAATTGTTTACACATTTCTTCAGAACTTATATGCCTATATTTTTTGATGGTTCATTTCACTGCCAACGAACTCGCACTTAGATTTGAATTGAACTTTTTAACAAATTCGAATGTCTGGATTACATTCAACCCATCACCCTACACATCCTCCATACTTTTAATACTTGGATTTGATTAAACGAAGTTTTCTCTGCTTCTTCAATGATTTTCTTTGCATATTTTAAACTTTTTAAAATTATTTGTATTTTCATGTCTTTTATATTTTTATATTTTCAAATATTTGCATTGCAGTAAATTTTACTGACTTATCTGTCAAATTTCCTCTGATGATAAGAGCATATATTTCAAAATCCATGGATTAAGGAAAGTTTTTTATATTAACTTTGTTTGAACAATTAATGATTTAATAAATGTTGCATTTTATCCAATTTTTATTCTCATCACTTATCAAGTTATATATTTACACAAACACACACACACACACCCACACACACATATATATATATATATATATATATATATATATATATATATATATATATATATATATATTGCATAATGTGTAGTAGATATGCTAGTATAGATTTTAACACGTGAATGAGTATGACCTTGCCCGTGCGTGAAACAAATAAGGTATCAGAGCGTGGTGTACAATTATCTGACACCAAGGTGAGATTTGACGGTTAGGTTCAGACGGGGCCATGAATTAGAGCGATATGCGAAGAAGGGCCCACGGATGTGACGTCACGTGGGATTAACGTGAGAGAGAACGGTTAGATTTTGAACACAGACTGTTTTCAAAGCTCAAAGCGAATGGTCGCTGAAAAAATGCCTTAACAACGGAAAAACTATTGAGAATCGCACGCGACTATAGGCGTCGATCTGTCTGTCTATTTGTCTATCTGTATATCTATCAAACTAGCTAATAGTTACTTAGGGTAATACAACTGTCTTTCTCCTACCTAAAAAAGTTTAAATTGTGTTCTCGTGTGATGTTCATCTACCCTATTTCGAGTGTAGATAGACTCTTTCAGAAATTATGAATGTAGTTACGACGAAGTGTCGTAGCAGTCATAGCGGCAATCATTGATGGAAGTCATAGGCAAAGTTTCGAATCTGTCTTATCTTAATTTTTTTCACTATAACGCAATGAAGAACTTATATGGACATCGACGAGCAACGCGGGTCCTTGCCACAGACGACACGGCGGCGAGAAGATTAGAAGCAGCGACGAAGAATCAACTCGGTTCCGACAAAGAAAGAATCAACACGGCCGATGAAGAAAGGAACGATGAAGAAACTACACAGCCACGAAGATGACGATGTAAGATATATCGATTTAGTGCCGAGTCGGCATCCCCTTTAAAATGTGTGTGTTCTAAGAACCGGGTACAACGGGATAACGTGAGAATCTGAAAGAACCAAAAAGAAAAAAAGGGGAACGAAGGTTAGGAGCATGGAACGAGGACGTGGCAAAGAAGTAGCAGGGGGAAAAAGGAGAGAAATAAGAAGAGCAACAAATATGAAAGTTGATTTTAAAGTTTATGCATTGGTTTAATTGTACTGTTAAAAAGAAAAGACGCAATGGACGAAAGACTTTTGGAATTTACATGTAATTAGAGAAGGAAAAGAACAAAAAGAAATGTGACGGAAGAAAAGAAAAAAAGATGATAAAAAATAGTAAGGCGAGTGACTTTTAAATCGACTTAGATACGGACTTAAAAAAAGAAAGAACGAAAGAAAGAACAGTATGGTTGCTTGCATACACACAAACAAGGGAAGATCATTATTCAGAATGGGATAAGATTCCGTTATGTCGGTTGTCTCTTGTCGGCAATCGTAGAAAGTTGACTTTTTGTTTTCTTGCTCTCATGGAGTGGGGGTGGCGACGTTTTGTCATGTTTTTATGTGACTGGAAGTGGGTGGTGTGAGTGTAGAGAGAGAGAAAGAGAGAGAGAGAGGGGGAGGGGGAGAGAGAGAGAGGGAGGGAGGGAGAGAGAGAGGGGGAGAGAGGGAGGGAGGGAGAGAGAGAGAGAGAGGGAGGGTGGGAGGGAGGGAGGGAGAGAGAGAGAGAGAGAGAGTTGGGTGACTGACGTTTTTTGGTTTTTAGTCTTTCAGGACAGAGAGAGGCGCAGACCTCTCTGAAAATAAGAAGAAGAAATTAAAAAAAAACTGGAAGGGCGAGGTCGAGAGAAAATGTTTAGTACAATGTATTTTATTAATTGCAATTACTTTGTGTAAAAAAAAGGAGAAAAAGGAAAGAAAAAAGGAGAAAGATAAGAAAGAACAGAAATGTGTAAGTGTAATTACACATTTCTGTTCTTTCTTATCTTTCTCCTTTTTTGTCCATATTTAAAAGAAAAGGGGCTGTACAATTGCGTGAACTGTTGCGAACTTTGTATTCTGTTAAAAACGTCCCTGTGTAATTTATTGAAATCGCCAGCTTTGTAAAAAAAATGTTTATGTAATTCTTTTTGTGAATCCTGAGAGAGGGTTTCTTGTATATGTGTTTACCGATATCAAATATTGCACTGATATCTGGATTTTGTTGCATTTTAGACTAAGGAGAGAGACAGAGTTTTTTTTATATTAAACATTATTTTCATTTGACGCCCCCCCCCCCCCTTAGCTTAGGTTGGATGTATCGAGTCTATCATGGTCAGCCGAATAATTAATTCAGGTTACGATGTGGAAAATGAGAGATATGATGTTGTTTTTGGCGGTAATTTATTTTTTCGAAGTCCCGAAGGAGTTGTTTTTTAAGGTTGGTCGGAGATACGAGAACCGTGTCGATAGGTTCATTTTTCGCGAAATCTTGCGATGCTCCATTGTATGGGCGGCTCGAAGTGGCTAAAAGACATTATCGAAGCCCAGCCAGTATGAAGCCTGACAGGTGCTTAGTCGCGGGTGCCGACTTTGGGGGAAACACGGAAATTCTCCCCACATACGGAAAAGCGGAGTGATGTGAAATGATTATAGTCATTTTTGTGGATTACTTGAACCTCCAAAATGCCGCAGTTATGTAGTTATCTATACGGATTGTGTGAGTAGTGGGGCGGTTTAGCTCGAAATTTCAAAAGGATTGTACATTTTGTGAGACAAGCATCAAATTTGGCACAAATGTACATTGATATATGGCGAACATTTTCAGATATTGAGCCACTCGGAATTCTCCCTTCATGTCGACCATATTGGAATTAAAATGGCCGCCATTTGAAATCTACATTTTCGATTATCTTTGGGTCTAATGCTACTATTGACTCGATTTTGATGTCCAAATGTATGTTTTGGGAGGAAAAGAATTCGATGGTTACAATCTGCATTGTGTATCTTTATAAATTAGCAAACATATTGAATTTCAAAATGGCCGCCACTTGAATTCTACATGTGCGATTACCTTTGGGTCAAATATTTCTATAGTACATGACAAATAAAAAATCCATTTTTCAAAATAACATACTTTATTAGAGTACTCCACTTAATTAATGAGAGATAAATATTCATCATCATGTATTTTTGACACGACAGCATTAGACCCAAAGATAATCGAAAATGTAGGTTTAAAAAATGGCCTTTTTGAAATCCAATATGACGGCTCATTGGTACAAAATATGCGATGCAGATTGTTACAATTATATTCCTTGCCCCCAAAACATACATTTATACACCAGAATCAAGTCAATAGCAGCATTAGACCCAAAGATAATCGAACATGTAGATTTCAAATGGCGGCCATTTTGAATTCCAGTATGGCGGACATGAAGGGAGAATTCCGAGTGGCTCAATATCTGAACATGTTCGCCATATGTCAATGTACATTTGTGCCAAATTTGGTGTATGTATCACAAAATGCACAATAGGTTAGCTATGCTGCCATAGAATAAAGTTGTGAATTGTGGTCCCGTCATCGGATTTTGATGTTGATTGGCGTGTTAGCTGAGGACGACTTTTCACCCCGCCACCGCGCAGATAGAATCACGAGGAAAGATAAGGTAAGATATAGCTGGACCCTTTCCCTGCTCCGAAAATGAAGTTCACACATCAACTTGTTTGGGAGTTAGATGGGGTGTGGAATACTTCGGTGTGTACGTTGGAAGGCAAATAGATTTCATATATAGGGTCAGAATAAAGAAAGAATACGTTATTAATGTAACTCTAAATAAACTATTGACCTATTCAAGTCAAAGTAGTTATGACGGTGTAGAATGTTGTAAGAATAAACTGGAGTAATTCAGAACTAATGGTAAAATAATGAATTTACAAGAATAATTTTACATTTTAATTTGATAAAATATTTAAGATAATTTCACCTGCATATTCATTTTCTGGAAAATTTTTAAAAGATGTTGCAAGTTGAAATGAGATTATTGACTAAAATAGACATCATCAAACAGGCATAATAGATAAATCAAAATGTTGCCTTATAATACTAATGACAATGAGTGTATAATTAAAGAATATAAAATATAGAATTAAATAAGTGACGCCGTGTAAATTTATTCGATAGAAAAACAGAACAAAACAGTTGTTGCAAAGCCAGCAGTAAAAGAAACGAAAAATAAATGTGGGAAATTGAACAGTTGGAGACGACTGATAATCACTGGCGGTTTAATATTGTTAACCTAAGCTAATATTCAGTTGAGCTATCTAATGGACTATTTAAGAGAATTATATCTGCATATTTATATTATATATTATATGACATATATCTAAATGAATAAATGCGAAAGTATTTTAATTTATCACTCGTATGTTACCATCAAAACGGGTTAGTGTTATTTAAATCAATAATACAACATAATATGTTGAAATACGGATTTCAATGACACGATCTTTGTGTGTTTTGCAGCTGGTAGCTCCGTTTACGGAGCCAGCACTACACCATCATCAGAAAGAAGCACTTCGCAGTTTCTCCCCTATTCCTCGACTGCCTTTCTGCCAGGAGGTGGTTATATAGCATCTGTTCATAAATGCTATCAAGCCACATATACTTTTCAGCCATCATCAACAACTGATTTTGATTGTATTGTGACGTCATACTAACTGGCATCATGACACTACCCCTGCACGTAGCGTCAGTACTATCTCCTCCATCTTCCTTCTTTCACCATCGAAAATTTACCTCTCTTTTCAGTTCATATCATCCATCTTCAGCCATATCCAATAAGATGCTTTCTCTGCTGTTTCCTGGAGATCTTTAATCAGTTTTCTCAATTCTGAGTTGTTACAGTAAAAACGACGTCGAAATAAGTTTACAACAATTCGCTCTACATTTCCTCTTGCCCCAATGACCAAATGATAGAATTTGATCTTCCATCCTTTATCTTGACACTCCTGTACCAAGTCTACATATCTGATCACTTTCCTATTTTCTGCAGCAGCAAAGCTTTCTTCCCAAGGTACTGTTTATTCTAGTATTATTCCTTCTTTTTTTTCACACCACACGAAAATAGCTGGTCGTTGTCCAGATGATACCAAGGGGAACACCAGATCTACATTTAACTTCCAGTTTCCAGTCCATCTGTCATATATTTTTGTAGTCGTTGAATGACTTCTCAGATTACTTTTTTGCCTGCTTTGTGGAATTCCATCTTCTTTATTTGTTTAATCCTGGGCAATTCTCCATCTTATTTTTTGTTTGATTTGTTCTTTAATTATTGCAAGCACCTGATTGTGATGCCACGTATATCTTTCTCTTGCCAGCTCACAGATTGAGAGAATATTCCTTAGCTTACCATTCTTCTCTCACCGACATCTATCATTATCACATATCCTCCAACGAATAAGATTGGCAGGTGATGGTATTGCATCATACGTTGATCTAATCAAGAACGATGTTCTTGCCCGTTCTCAGACCCATATTTCTTTCACTCCAATTTTTCGCTCTACAACATACCCTCCCACCGTGAGCACTGTCCTTGTTGGCCACATTTTACAAGATGTAAATATCGGTTCTCTTGAACTTCTTCCCAAATTTCATTTACTACAGCATCCCTCTTTCCCATTACATTGCTCATGGAAAATGGTTTAAAATTTAAAAATACATTTGTAGAATCTTGCACTGTTCCAACAATATCTGCATGTTCATACTTTGCTATTGCATGATTGACTGCAGTTTCTGCTCTCCATTTCATCTCGGTTCTTACGTGAAGTCGATTATCTTTGAATTTTACGTCGTCAGAGAAGCGAAGTATCGTCACTGTACGCACTTCAGCAGCCTTATATTCTTATACAATAGATGCGACAAGCAGTTGTATAGTTGATTATTATTTCTAAATATTGCAGTATTATTAAGCGACTTTGGCAACCTAGCCATTTTCTTATATATACTGCATTACTGTTCTATTCTTTCAACTCGGGTCAATGGTATCTCATAGATCTGTAAAGACCACATTAACCTTCAGTGCAAAGCATACTGTAATCACTAACATTATATAGATCAGTCTTTTTTATAGTTTATAACTCTTCTTTCGCTTGATGCTGTATTTCAACTCCCTTACTTATGTCATTTAATTCACCCTTCTACCATCTTCCTAAATTATTCAATGTATATTCTTTAACAGTTGGCATGTTATCACTTCATATCTTTTGCATAACTTTGTTCTGTTTGCCTGTCACATGTGTAACACTTCTGGATTTCTGCGATCATTTTTGACCACAGCATAAATTCATGCAATCGAAGAACTTCCTCCATTCCTTCAAGATGTTCTGATTTAACTGTCACACAATCCATAAATGCTCTAAGTGATGTATCCATTAGTGTATTTCTGTAATCTGTTGCTCTTAATATCATTTCCATAACAAGTACAAATAAAGTGAAAGAAATTGTGCAACCTACAGCAATTCCCACTTCTAAACTTTGCCAATTTTTGTGAAACTTCAGGTTGTAAATCTCATTTTAAATTGGTCATAATATTTCATTATCATCCTTTGCTCTGCTTTAGGAATCCATAAGAAATCCATAGCTTTCTGTATTATCATGCGGTACTGAACCGTATGCATTGGCAAGATCTAACCATACCATAACCACATCTCTGTTCTCCTTTTTTGCATTCGTTATACTTTCCTATATTGCATAAGTATGTTCAATGCACCCTGGTATTTCTGGGATTTCAGCCTCTTGTACTGATTCATTGATAAATCCGTTTTTCTGCACATAAGTAATTATGCGATTTGCTATGATACCAAACATTATTTTGTCATCAATATTCAGCAACGGAATTCTCTGTTTTTCTATTTCTTCTTTCGGCAGATCGGTGCCTTCTGCAACACACCAACGATCTGCTACATCTTTACTTCGCCACATGTCTCTTATCAACAAAAAGATCCAGAAGTGGAGTCGCAGACAATATTTGTATATTTTGTAGCTACCCCCATCATTTCCAGGGAAACTCTTTTCTCTCATCTTTTTCACAAAATCATTTAATTCCTTCTTCTGTATATCATCGATATCAAATGGTACTCATGACCGTGTTGATCTTTTCAATCCTTCTATATACGGTGGTTCTCTATTTTGATCGATGTATGTATTCTTTAGATGCATTTCCAGTTCTTCTCTTGGCCATTCCAGCTTCCCACTCTTTGCAAACTTATATGGTTGATTCACGAAATTATATCTACAACTTTTCCTCTTCTTCTTCCGGTGTAATTTCCTTTCTTTTAACATTTTATCTCGGAACCTTCTCTGAATATCTTAATATAGCTGTTTTAATCCATATTTATCTTCTTTTGGAGGAGAAGGGGTAGTGTTGTATCTTTTCTGTTGCCATGATCCCATACTAGCAGACATTACAATAAAAATAAAACTGGTTCCATGAGATACCAGAAGCACACAGATGCAAATTTACACAACTTGATATAGTAGACTTTTACCCCTCTATCACGAAGGAAACACTAGATAAAGCATTACATTTTGCATCAGCATACACAGAGATTAGTGAACTAGATAAAGGGACAAATATGCCCGCGAGACAAACTATATTCTATTTTTCGAAGACAAAGCATGGGTAAAAAGATCGAACTCCGAAGATTCATTTGATGTAGCTATGGGGCCGTATGACAGTGCAGACGTCTGCGAGTTAATCGGCCTATTCTTACTGGAGACACCCAAAAACAAATTCCCTGACATTTTTTTCAGTCTATACAGGGGTGGTTGTCGGTGCCTTTCACGCGACTTCATCGGGAACATTTTAGATAGGTTTAGAAAAGAATTAACAAAAACATTTCAAAATCACTATAACTACCGATCTGAGTAATGTTGATTTCCTAGACACCACTCTAGACCTAGTAAGTAAAACACATAAACATTTCCACAAACCAAATGAAACCCTTAAATACATAAACAAAGGATCTTGCAACCCCAACAGTTTTCAAAAATATGATCACTAACATCAGTAAAAGGATCTCAGATCTTTCATCCAATCCTGAGATTTTTAGAACAAGCAGATTTACAGACAAGATTTCATACACACCCACACATAACCAAGCACAATAAAAAAGATATATTGTCCTTAAACTACTAGATAAAAACTTCCTCCCAAAAGATAAATGACACAAATTGTTTAATAGAAACACGATTAAAATAAGTTACTCCAGCACTCTATCCGTAAAGAAGTGTATTTCTACCGAACCAAAGACAAAAGAAAACACGTGCTGTTCTTGCATATCCAAAGATAACTGCCCCCCTAGGAGGAAACTGCAAAGTGGAATTCTTTTGTATATGAAGCAGCTATCACAAGTCAACCCAGCGACAGAACTGAAACATACATAGGCATGAAACAGCAGAGGTTATACGCACATAGACACACTTTTAAATATAAAGAAAACGCAAACACAGCACTAGCTACCCGGGTATGGGAATGTAAAGATAAGGGGATACCCATCACTGTTAAATGGAAGGAGGTAGAGAGAAGACCGCCATACTCCTCAGCTTTGAACGCGGAGAAATACAACATAATACGGGCCATTTATGACCCCGGCATACTTGCCTTAAATAGAAAGAGCAATGTATTCAAAGGTTGTATTCACAGGAGGCAGGAACTCTTAATTAACTGGGAAGACAGAGTACAGAGAGAGAAACACCCTAGACAGGATTAAGATAATATCTGAAACATTTCTCCACACAAGCAGAGTTAACTATATAAATATACAAATAATAACAATAAATATAAGAAAATGACAAGAGTAAAACTTACATATAGGTAGACACTGATCTGTACATAAAAAAGAGTTTGATGGGAACAACCTTGTGCTTATGTGGCCATATGTCGCCTTTATAATAATTTATTTAGGGGTAAGGGGTTGCCTTTAGTTAAAAAATAATTTTTTTAAAAAATAATTTTAGTTTTTTTAGGGAATTTTTTAAAAACATTCCATTTTAGAAAGTTTTTTTTCAGTATTTCGCTCAAGGGGAGGGAGAGAAGTCGACCGAGTGAACCGTGCAGGTTTTGGACCCTCATTTCGTTTATCCATAACCTCGCATGCACAATGTCCCATTAACCAATCTCACCTTAATTTGGATGCCTCCTTGCTTGAGATTTTAGTATATAAAAATATAAAGGGTTTTATTAAATTTAGTATTTTTTTTAATTTAAAAATTTAAAAACTTTAAATTTTTATTTTTATTATTTTGGAGTTTTTTTGAAAGTTAAAAAAAAAAAAATGTTTCGTTTTCAAAATTTCCCTTTTTCTCTTTCCTTTAACTTGTGAGTTTATTATAATGTTATTTATAATCATCATCTTTATTAATATATTCATTATTATTCATTAATTTATTCTTCATTTAGTTTTTCTTTACTTGATTCATAAATCAATATGTTTTGAGTCTTATTTTATTCTCTCTCATATGTAATTTATTTAAAATATTAATTATTATTAATATAATAATTATTATAGTAATTTATTTAATCATTAATACTTAGTGTAATTTATTATAATGATTTATAATTTGTCTTCCTAATTTTCTTAGTTAAGATAATATAAATAAAATTACTAAACCAACTTAAAATGTTATCGCGATTACGGAGTTACCCCCCCCCCTTAGACCACCATTAAATCTGACTGAATTTATGTTTTACGTAACTCGAGGGTTAATTTGAGTATATATTTTTAGTTGGCCGTTGAGACCCATATAGATTCATATTTCCTTTTTTCCTTCTAGTCCCCATTCGGCGGGGATTTCTTTATATTTTGAAATGTTATTCTTAAATCATATCTTAATTTGTGAATCTAGATCATAAAACTTTTATTTTTTAAAAGTCATTTTTCCATGATCGAAGGTCGATATGACATTTGTATTGTATCGACATATTTTTTCAAAGAACAAAAGAAAAAAGAAACTGTTTTTGCTCGACTATGACTACACTACCGACATAATTTGCAATTTGTATAAATGATGAACATTAAAAGAAAATCGAAATATCGTGAACAGCCATCTTCCGGGAAGACAGTCATAAACAGAGGTCCCTTTTGTTAGGATTTGAAACCGACGGTACCGATATTATTCTGATCTTCTGTAATGCAAACATATATATATATATATATATATATATATATATATATATATATATATATATATATATATATATATATATATATATAATGTGGTTTATCGTTACACTTTACTGCAGTTTCATGGAACATCCACTCATCAAAATGTATTAATAAATCCCTAGACGTATGTATAAAGTTAAATATAACTTTAAACTGACCAGAAAATGAATTCTGAAATAGTTATTCAACTGGCGAACACTTGTAGAGACATCTCTATGTCAATATACTTATAAAAAACGCCAAGTATGCGTGTTTTTCTCGCAATTATGCGATTTAGACATTGCATTATTCTTTTTTATGTATTTACTATCAATTGAATATTTATTAAAAGAAAAAAAAGCAATGAAATAAAAGGAATACAAATCATATTTAAAAATAATTGATTAATTAACCAGAATGAATTTCGGTTTCTTGAATAAATATGTCTAAAATATGGTCTCAATATAGATTTAAATATTTTTCAGAATGTGTTTTATTGGTCAGTTTGAATTTGTACACATACGTATAAAAACATTCAGAATTTTATTAATACACTTGTTTTTTTATCAGTAAAGTTTACATTTCATTATTGATTAAAAGAGAGATTCTCAAAGTAGCATAATATATAAATAACCAAAAATATTTCGCAACTTTTGCCCTCATTTCTTTGGGCTCTCTTTATCCTCCATTCACAACTTAACTATTTCAAGTGCTCTCGTGTTTACGCGCTTGCCTACAGATGGGAGGAAAGCGCACGCAACGTCCCGCTTAGCATTCCCCCCCCCCCATCCTCCGTTCCCCATCCTATCCCCATCGCATTAGACGCATATTTATAAAAAAGAAAAGAAAGAAGAAAAAAGCCAAAAGAAAATAATAAATAAAATAATACATCCGACTTTACAGCAGCGATTCCAGGGGAACTGGGCGTCAGTTGACAGCGAAGGCAGGCACTTGCATAGACAGTTAACAAGTGTTCGCCGACAGGATAACTCTTCGTTACTGGTTTTGTTTATATACCATTGGATGTTGTTTCTGACTGGAAAAGTCTTTAACTGAATAAAAGGTAAGTAACGTGGATTATATTCAATGTTTTATTTTTTATTTGTTTTAATTTTTTGTTATTAAATACAACTTGTGTTCAATGAATCGTATACAATGACATGTTTATATGTATTGTGTTTCCGTATTAGATAACTTCCACAATTGGTTGATATGCCGTAAAACAGAGAGCCATTTCTCCGAGGAAAGTATGATTTGACTTAATGTCTGGTTTAATCTGGGAGGCCTCAACTACGCTTCAAAACCCTGGATAGTTTGAATGAAATCATTCTTAAGTTACTATTCTGATTGTGAGTAGGAATCTGGCTATAATATATATATATTTTTTAAATATGAGATTTCTTCTTCTCCGTTTTTTTAATTAAGACACAAAAAAAAGAAAGAAAAAGAAATGGAATGTTTCAGTTTAAAATTTCTAAGATTAAAAGTTTAAAAACCAACGTAGGCACGGTCCGATTTAATCCCGGTGATTCTTTGACACGCCCAATGCGTCCAATGTTTAATAAAAAAAAACATGCTTCAGTTATTCGCTTCGATTTGTGGTAAAGAATTATTTTTACGATAATTCTTTTGGACCGATATTTTCTTACATAAACTTAGTGTGTAACATCATCCTACGCACACGCGTACCCCCCCCCCCCCTCTCCCTCGAATGTACGATTGAAGGTTTGCGGGTTCCAGCTGTACTTTGCCACGCCCCGGACATTTGAAAACAAACCTTATTTTATTTTTGTGTAAACATCATTTATTAGGATAATTTTAAATTTTATTTTGAAGCGATTTTCTTCTTAAAAAAAAAAAAACAACAACAAAAAAACAACAAATAAACAAAAAACAAAAAAATAAACAAAAAACAATCACACTAGCTGTGATTTTCCAGCCGATCACCCCGGCTTGAATCACGCAGACAACCGTTAATCACAATTTGAGGGATAATTTAGGAAAATGCTAACGAGTGACATTTTTGTAACTTGAGCAAAAACCAATGATGGAAATTTAAGATATTTGAAAAAAGCAAAACAATGCCAATTTTTGTCTCCTTCCGGAGAAGAATCTAGCCTTTTCCGAAAAATATGACTGGTCATTATAACTTCATGCACAATTTCGTGATAAACTAATGATCCATTTTTATTATTTGGAGTATTCGGACTACTGTCCTTGGATGTTATTCCCACAACGTTTCTTATCTTCTTCAGGTGCGTCTTATCGAACCCGGGAATCTTTATTTCGAACTAAGAAATCTGTACGGAATTTCAAACGGAACCCTTTATTTAATCCACGAGGGTAGCTTGCTTTCGTTTCGTCAGTCATGACTGGGTAGAAGTTTTAAGTAATTCGTAAATGTATTCTTAGTATTGCCTGCACTGAGGATTGAACCTTCAACCACAGAAGACTGTCAATTAGAACTGATTATAACTTAGCATTTATATCCGTTGCGCCACAGGTCTTTGCAGACAACGCTGTGCGAGTAACATTCAATATGAGAAAAGTAGTTCGAATAATCCAAATTGACACTAAGTAGCCAGTTTTCCCCCTTACATGTATTCGTCAGGTAATCAGCACTTCGTTTCTCTATTGGAATGCTTGGTCATTTGTCTTCTTCTTATTAATAAATTTAAGAGTAAACAGCAAAACTAGAAAGTATTGATGCGACTTGAAAAGTACAAAAGCGAAACAGAAATTAAGTAGAAATGCCCCCGGGCAACACCGGGTACATACAGCTAGTTAACATAAGTAGCTACATTAAAAATAGCTTGGGGGGGGGGGGTCATTGCAGGTTCATACTTTTCCTAAAAGTATTACTGAATAAGTGACCACAATATAATCGATTGTATTTGGACTTTGGATTCAATCATGTGTTCACAATAAATATTGTGTTTCGGAAAAAGTTTATATTCCGTAGAATAAACAAAAGTTTATATTCCGTAGAATAAACAAAAAATCAAATCAAATACTGAAAAATGTGAGATTAAGTGTTTTAGAAGTGTGTTTCGTTTTCAATTGACGATTTATTATTCAATTTATTATGTTGTTACATTTAGTGTTAGATGAGGTTTTGGGTATCATGTCTTTGAAATGTATTGATTTTGTTAGAATTCGATTCCATTGTTCTGCTTCAAACTTGGTACCGCTGAGTAAGATAATCAAATTTTGTTTTTTCTTTAAAATCTTACTAAATATAGTAAGCTTTTAAAGAAACAAAATTAGATTATTTTACTCAGTGCTAAGTTATAATCAGTTCTAGTTGACAGTCTTCTGCGATTGAAGGTTCAATCCTCAGTGCAAGCAATACTAAGGATACATTTACGAATTACTTAAGACTTCTATCCGGCCATGACTGACAGAAAGCTACCCCCGTGGATTAAATAAAGGATCCCGTTACAAATTCCGTACAGATTCCTTAAGATATTTTCAATGATTTTGTAAAATTCTCTAGGGGTGTTAGGGCGTTTTGGTAAAACGGCGGATGGTACCATGTTATCGGTTTCTTTCTATTTAAATTTTATTTTAATTTTGCCAATCTTTTATTAGTGTTTTGTTCAGATAATTTAATGCGTCATTTTCTTGTTGGTTTAGCTTTTGATTATTATATAGTTTACTAGCAGGACCCGTGTCCCGGCGTTGCCCGGGGAAATATAACAGCCTGATTTTAATTTTTAAGTTAAATAAATAGATTCAGAAAATAAATCATTTCACTGGAAGAAATTTAGGTAATTAAAATAGGATTTAACATGGAGCTGTGCCCTAGCGTTCTTGTGTTTGTTCTAACAGATGTCTCCTTTATAGTGGTAAAAGTTATTCGTACAAAGCTCTTGAACATCCTACATAAAACTGCCCATGGCTAAAGCAAGGTGAAGTCAAGTTTAGACCCACCACTGCCAATGATTGTCCTTGGGACTTGTTAATTGTCATGGCAAAACACAATTTAACTGGGAACTGAAGCCTTTTAAATTTTATTGCAGAATCCGACGGAATAATGTTTATTCTGGGAAAGAAATGTCAGTTTGCCCCTTGCCACACCAGTTAGTATTCCAGCTTCTATCACATGAGGTTGCATGCGTTTAACACAGTCTCGTTCCATTACATAGCCTTGGAGCATCAAGATTCCTGAGTAACATAATTGGGCATCCAGCTTTCAGCTGTGTGTTGGCATACCAGGCAATTCTAATGAATTTAAAAATTCTGTAGGGTATTGTACAGCCTGGACGCCATCGAGAGTAGAATCCACAGAAGTGAAAGTTTGTTCATCACCTGGAATTTCATCAAGCATGTCATTTTTAGGAGGTAGAATTACCCTCTCAGTTAGCGATTCAGGATGCACATAGTTTTCGGCTATATTTGGATAAACTTTGCTACTAAGTTCTGTGAGTGATGAAACAATTGAGCCAATACCTGGAGTAATAACAATCTTGCCATTGTTGGTTGTTGCAAGCTTGCCATCACCTATTTTTAGGAGGAGGGAGGCAAACTCACCAGCCATTGGATCACTATTGAGATGTACACGTATGTTTGTAAATAACGTTAAAGTCTTAATGTACTTCTACAAATATGACAATTTAATGCAAGCATTAAGCTCATCAGCGGGACTTCCACGTGGAACAATAGGAAACGTTTGTCGGAAGTCACCTGATAATAAAAGTGTTATGCCACCCATAACAACATCACGTCTCTTGAGATCACGCAATGTTTTATCTAGAGCCTCGAACGCTTGTTTATGTGCCATTGTACATTCATCCCATACGATCAAGGAACAATTCTGTAAGACTTTGGCTGAATCTGACCCTCTTTCTATTTGACAAATTGGATCAGCATCAAGGAATATAAGGCCACCTTGCTGATCTTCTTCAGTATTAACTACAGTACGAAAAATATGAATTTGCTCATTATTTAGTTGTGCGATACCATCTCGAACAATTGATGCTTGCTCATGAGGTTGATAACTAATTTCACGCGTCCATGCAGTAATGACCGGATGTGTATTAGATCGATTAGGTGAGGTAAGACCCAATTTTGTCAGTGGTTTACCATTCATCTTATAAGTCATATCTTCGATATGAACTAAAGCCATATTGAAGATGTCTTCTAAAAATGTTATATCAACTTCAGGCTGTTGATTGTGTTTCCTAAGAAGGAAATCTTCACTAAAAGCTTATTTATGTGCATCCAAAAGTCGTTTTGGATGAGACACTGCACATGATGTCAACATGATGGCAAACAAATGTCTCAAATTGTCTGCAGATTCAGATATAGATGCTTCCTGTAATGTAGCATCCCAGTGGTTATGATCCTCAAGTAGTCCATGTGCACTACATGCATCCCTGAATGTAGTCATAACTTGACCATTGATCGTTTTTAGGTCATTAAAGATCTGTGAACCTCTAACATTGTGTAGAAGCAGTCTCAAACAGAAGCAGTGAAATTGATTTGGATGCACGGTGTATACCCTGCCCAAAACTTCTGTTCTTTTAACGCACGGATAGCCTGGAACTGGCTTACCCTGTAACCGTCGCTTGAAGACCTTAGTTTTAGTGTCCCAAGTATAATAAAGTGGAACTTCTCAGTACAAAAGTGTACGTGCAAAAAAATCTGTTTGACACAGTTTGAAGAAAGTTGTTAGAGTGGTTGAAGGTGGATTTGCAACTCTATCTGCTGCAGTACTTTCAGTAAAGTATATACGCTGTCCATTTTCTAGATGAACTGATAGGTGAATAACTGGGGGATGGTGTATATGTATGTGAAAGTTAAGTATTCTCCAAATGGCTTCATTGGTTTATATGTAACGTCCCGTATCGTATCGCTTAACTTCATCATGAGCATTATTTTCAATTGTGAAGATAGCTTGATCACTACCCTTATTTTCATATTTACAAATGTATTTTAGTGATTTCATGCTGTTGCAATATTCTACATTGATATGTGCATCAAAAATGTTACAAAGCCGTTTATTATGTGGTACAACCCATCGGTTATCTACAGGAACTGTTATGTTGCCAGGTAGGGTAACTGTCGTCTCAAAACCTCCAGCTAAAGGAGATAGTCGTCGATATTGTGGGTAGCCATTTGTATCCGATTGAGTTTCACTCAAGAAGTGTCTTGGATATCTCTTACTGCAGTGTCCATCTTTGAGACAGAGTGAACATCTGTTTATGTTTCCACATGGTCGATGAATCATATGGTGCCTAATGAAATCATGTTAAACCGGATCTGCCACTGGATCTAGAAATTTCCGCACTGATAACTGAATCTATGTCAGAGGATCTCAATTGTTATCCTCTTTTCTGCCACTCAACAGTGTACATGTATGCTATGACATATAAGGGCAGCAGTGTTTGTCGCCGCCACTTACTGCCACCAAGCACAATCAAGGATTTGGTTTACCCGACTCAAATTAAACAATAGCAATCAATTAAAAGTAAAGAGGATTGTTTGCATGTAATGTTATAAGAAAAATTTTGTTTTTACTTATTGTTATTCCCCCCCCCCCCTACTTACACATGGTGGACCGTACATTTGCTCGCCAGAAGATGAATCGTAACATAAAACGGGCAGCACTTTTCCCGGTCGCCATCGGCATTTGGCTCACGTGACTCAATCGCAGTCATGAAAAAAAATTAGAGAATAGTCTTCATTATTAAAAATAAGCATATAATCGTAATTGTAGTGCCCCCCCCCATCCAAATACAATTTGTAATGCATTAATTATATTTGTGTGTTTCAGTGGTGCTCATTTTCCATTTTTCTTTTCAGCCAAAGAAAATGGAATTTATATGCAAAGGTAATTGGGGTGGGATTTTAATGGGGCTATGTAGGGCTCTTTAATTTTCCAAGGGCCCTTATTACAGACAGAGCCGGTGTTTATAAAAAAATAAAAATAAAAATTCTGGTGAAATCAAAGTAAATTGCTTTCAGTATATATCGAACAGGCTTCGTTTAACTATATTAATTTTCATATTAATATTATATTCCTCATCGGTGGGTTAGTGGTTGCGACGTTACAGTTTTTGGCGTTCGATCCCATTCTAGTAAAACGAAATTTTTATTTTATTTAGTAACTTATAAAAACAATGTAAATGTTTTTTTGTTATTGTATGAAGTAAAACTTTCGCAAAGTAGGCAACAGTGATTTTTAAAACGAAAATGTATAATTTTCATGAATAGTCATTGATTTATTTATTATATGATTGAAAAGTTTCTCAAAATAGTCAACAGTGATTTTTTTATTGTATGAATTAAAATTCTATCAGAAGAGTCAATAGTGATCGTTTAAAACGAAAATTTATAATTTAAAATTAAACATTCAGTCTGGCACTCGGTGGAATGAATGGAAGTCTTCCAAGTGATGTTTGAAATACAGAAGTATCCTTATGTATTACAATAAAATCCAAGGATCTGTTCTTTGGATTTTTTTTTCTTCTCATAGTCGGTAACTGAAATCCCATTTGTAAAAAGTATTTGCTTATTTCATTAACGAATTGAAAAAAAAAACAGTTCGGTTCAAATAGTGTAGACGTCACATGTTTGTTTTTAAAGTAAGTGATAGGTATGATTATTGGTATATATTGATTCTTGAGTTGTATATTTCGTAACATGAGGTAAACTTAAATTTTTTTATCTTATATTTTAGAGTTGAAATTTTTTAATTTTTGTATTATGTAATCGGTGTTCGGTACGTGAAATATGGAAAAAAAAGTGAAAAATACGTGTAAATTGAGGCTTTCCCCTCCCCCCCCCCGCAGAAACATAAAAGTTATTTGGAATACTGTTTAGTATGTAATATATGTTTGATGTGTATTCTTTGTGCAAAATAAATTGAACTGTAGTTATATATGTAAGTGGCTGTAGTTCGTAATGTGCCATCACCATTATTTAGCAACTTGTTACTAACGTAAACTGATCTGATTGAGGCTTGCGAAGAGTAAACTAATGGAAAAGTAAGTATTACATATTAAATCGAATAAGAAATGTACTTTCTGTCAGAAGTGTACTAATGTATTTATTAGTACAATGAAGGTGAATAAATCGTCGTGTTTGCGTTTGTCATTGTGTTCAGTTTAATGTAATCTGTTATTCGCTAACGTGAAAATGCTACGTAGGAAGAATAATGGAATGTCAATCGCTTAATCTGTAACCGGGTTTTTTTTTCTGAACATATTACGTTAGTATTGTAGCAGCAATTTTAAGAAGTGAAGTAGATGAATGTATAACGGAAATAGCAGAACAGGAACGGTGTATTACCTGAAGAAAAGTTAGATCGGTAAGGGGAATCGGTATAATTGTTTAAGGGTAGTGAATCTGGCAGGCGTTTCGTGATTTGTAGTTGCTGGTTGAGGCTTAGAGTAGAAGCCTTAATCTTATTTGGCGGAAGTGACGTAGTCAGATGTATTGAAGGGAGCGTCTGTTATATTTTCTGTGCAATGTATGCTACTGTGTGGTGAGGCGAAGGCATATTTAACGTAAATAATAAGGTGTAAATTGTGTGAAAGTATCCGTTGTGTAGTTGTTCCCGGTGTAGACTGGTAGCGTGGGAGGAGTAAAATGTTAGAGGGAAATGTTCTTGCTACTACCTGTATGGTGTTTGGTTTGGGGAGAGTGACTGATCGAGGAACGAAAGTAATAATTTGCCCGAGGTGGATGTAAGAGTCTAGAGTTTGCTAAGAACACGCTCGAGCAAATAAGCTTGATGTTGTAGTGATTGTAGTAACCTATTGAGTTCGAGTTTATTTTCCTATTCGACGCGAAGGTACAGGGAAAAAACGTCTCTACTTTATATATAAGAAGAGTAAGTATGTTTAGAATTCTGCGGTTATTAAAGCTATTATTATTTATTACTTATTGAATTTATTTATCATTACCAT
Source organism: Sepiola atlantica (assembly GCA_963556195.1). Lineage (NCBI taxonomy): Eukaryota > Metazoa > Mollusca > Cephalopoda > Sepiida > Sepiolidae > Sepiola > Sepiola atlantica. The sequence continues at coordinate 49,226,479 of OY744524.1, forward strand.
GTTATAGGTTATTATTATTATTATCATTATTATTATTATTATTATTATTATTAGTAGTAGTAGTAGTAGTAGTAGTAGTACTCACTAGGAGTTCTTACACAAGTAATCGTCAGTGATTGTCTCACTGATAATAACCGGTGGTGTTTCCTGGAGTCTGAGTGACCACAAGCCTCCCCAGATTTCTAACAATTGCAAATGATTTTGTGGTATCGCCACAGCCGCTTACCATTGAATTTCTCGCTGGTAACGCCTATTGGTCTCATCTGAATAAGCCTCCCCAAGGTCCCAGTAGTCTCTGCACTCTTTCAATATAGGTCTGGTTAGTGTTCTCCCTACTCGGTCTTCCCATTCTCCTTAATCCTTCACGACTATTTTGTGTGGTACCAGCGTCGGCTGGTACCATATCTTTTTTTAGAGTGGTGTGGGGAGCAGTTTATGAAATTTTTTGCAGTTTCTGTTCCTGTGGTTCATGTTGCGGTCTTCTTCCTATTGTAACTTTCATGTGATTGGTTACCGTTCGTAGCTTATGCTGGTTGGTTTCCGCATTCAAGGATTTTCCTTAAGGTTGCAGCTGTTTTCATCATTGCCGTCCTTTGTATGGTCTCAGTGATCCTATTGATTCCAATTTCTCCCAGTCTTTTCTCCAGTTTTTTTTGGACTTTCCCTAGTGCCCTACGATAATATATTAACTTTCTTCATGCTCCATATCCCTTTCAATTTAAATTATTATTATTATTATTATTATTATTATTATTATTATTATTATTATTATTATTATTATTATTATTATTATTATTATTATTATTATTATTATTATTATTATTATTATTATTGTTGTGGTTGTTGTTGTTGTTGTTGTAGTTGTTGTTATGGAATTTAATTTTATCATTATATACTGAAATCATTATTATAGAAGCTTGCATTTTGGTTGAATACGTCCTTATTTGATGATATTCTAGATATTCTATTCGTGATGTTTGGGATGATAGCTATGGATCTTAATGCGCGCACACACACACATATATAGTGGTAGATATATGTGAAAAGATAAATATACCTTTTATGCATATATATCTACCACAGCATAGTGGTAAATATATATAAACAGTGCCTTGTTTACAAACTCACCGCTCCTAAAATGTTAAAGCGTCGGCATAAGACACGCTCTTAAATTCAAGATGGCGGATATTTTCTTGACTGTCGCTAACGAAACTTGTGTAAGACTCTTGAATCATTTTCCCCTTACTGAATCATCACACACAACTAAACTGGTGTAGATTACTGTAAATACAATGACTTTAGTCAAATAATACTGTATTTCTGTGAGTCAGTAATTACCACTAGGGTTGTTAATATTTAGTAGGAACATCTTACCAAAATATTCAGCTGATTTTTTTCGTCAATTGGCGCTTCAACCCGAGGATCAGCGGAGTCCCCAGTCCCGAATAAGACACGCTTTTGTCTAGTTGTCGAGCCCGGAAGTAACAGAAGAAGCAGAGTAGTTAATAAACTGCCCCTTTCCAGGGCAACTTTCCAACCTTTCTACAAAACTACATAAATGCGACCAACTGTTCTTTTTAGGTGAAGTTTTTTGTCTACTAAACCACTGCGATAACCCTTGCCGCTGTCTGCCTACATCTCTTGCTCCTGGTGATATCCCTCGTGCTGCTGGGGCCGTCCTCCGGCCTTTTCAGTTTCCGTCGACGTTCTTCCCTTTCCAGTTCCAGTCGACGTCCTCACATCTCAGCACCTGGCGACGTCCTCCTCCCATTCCAGAACCAAACGACAATCGCCTGCCGATCCAACCATTGGCGACATCTATACGAACAAGGCTTAATCGAGGCGCTTCTCTATATCCCAGGAACGAACACATCAATCTACGTGTGACGCCATCTTGCTATCCAGTTTCCAGTGACTTCATTTTGCCCTTTCATTTTTACACTGTTCACCTGCGTTTGTCATTCCAATGGCGTATTTTTGTCTGTGTCTTTTTTTTAGTTGTAAGCCCGATCGCAAGCATCGACACCCACAACAAAAGATATCTTTGAAAAGACTGATATATATATATATATATATATATATATATATATATATATATATATATATATATATATATATATATAGACATTTTTTACGTACGTAAAAGTAATCCATGGACACGTGTTTCTGGCTATCAGCCGTCATCAGCATGGCTAACTTAGACAAGGATCAAACCTACGATTACATTATCTGTAGTCTAGAGTTTAACTCCCGGACTACGACACCATGCCTGGAAATATGTACGATTTTTTATTGCCTAAATATTAAGTTATGAATTTGTTATTGCTTTTACTGGCAATAGTTGTTTTAAAATACTTAGTTCACCCCAAACAAGGCAAGTTGTCACTGTCAGTGTAAGGGGCTCCAGAAAATTAGGGTGAAAGCTTAGAGAGTCATGCTAAATTGGGAGCTGTGCCGCTGTATGCTTGTTCACATTAGTTGTAAATTTCAAATGTCGGTACAGTCGGGGAAAAGGGGAGCAGGGAGGGAGTTCCAAAGACCGAAAGCTCGAGGAAATAAGCTATTGGAGTAGAAGGCTCTCCGGCATCTGGAGACCTTCACAGAGATGTGAAGGGTTTTCTAGCACGATAGAGGGAACTCATTTTCCCTGCAGCAGCCTTGGCAATGTATTCAATGTATTTGTTCCAACTCCTGTTACTTGTGAATATTAGGCCGATGAGTTTGTACGTTGGACTCTCAAGTAAGGTGTTATTTGCCATAGCAATCGATGGTTGAAAAGTTTTCTTGCAGTTGTTGAAGAAAATGAGCTTTCCCTTCGATCCATTAAATGTTACACTCCATTTCTGACCCCATTCATCTACAGACTCGATAGTGGCCTCGGATATGTGCGCGTCAAGAAATATACCCATCTCAGACATATTTTCCACTTCCCAAGCGGTAAAGAGAAGAGTCATGCAGAAGATTTCATTTAGTCGCTTTTATATATATATATCATATATATATATATATATATATATATATATATATATATATATATATATATATATATATATATATATATATATTATATATATATCATATATATATTATATATATATTATATATATCATATAAATATTATATATACATATTATATATATCATATATATTATATATATATATATGTTATATATTATATATATATTATATATATCATATATATATATTATATATATATTATATATATATATATTATGTATTATATATATATATTATACATATATATATTATAAATATATACATATATATATTATACATATATATATATATTATATATCATATATATATTATATACATATATATATTATATATATATGTATATATATATTATATATATGTATATATATATTATATATATTATATATATGTATATATACATTATATATTATATGTATATTTATATTATATAAATGTATATATATATTATATATTATATGTATATATATATTATATATTATATGTATATATATATTATATATTATATATTATATGTATATATATATGTATATATATATATTATATATTATATGTGTATATATTTATATATATATATGTATATATATGCATATACAGGGTGGGCAAAAATAAGGGTCCTATTTTTAAAAATTCATAACTTTTTTATTTATTACTTTTTTTTATTTATTTTTTTAGAATAAGTAAAGGACCCCTTCCGAAGCAAGCATGAGCCGTATTAGCCCTAAGGAACGTACCCTCATTTAGAAAACATTATTTTTGCTTAAAAAACTCAAAACAGTGTAAAAAACAATACTTTAGTTTTTGTAAGTTTTAAGAAGTGTTTTTCGGCTAAAATTTGTTTTGTTTATTTCAAAAAATCTCGGAAGGGTCAGTCTACACACACATAAAGTTTGGTGAGTTTAACTTTTATTTTGTGGAAGTTATTCAAATTCAAGTTATTCAAATTTAAAGATAGGACCCTTATTTTGGCCCACCCTGTATATATTATATATATGTATATATATTATATATATGTATATATATATGTATATATATTATATATAGGTATATATATGTATATATATTATATATATGTATATATATATTATATATGTATATATATATTATATATATGTATATATATATGTATATATATATTATATATGTATATATATATTATATATATGTATATAAATATGTATATATATTATATATATGTATGTATATATATTATATATATGTATATATATAAATGTATGTATATATATTATATATATGTATATATATGTATATATATAACTGTATATATATATTATATAAATGTATATATATTATATATATGTATATATATTATATGTATATATATATATATTATATATATGTATATATATATGTATATATATTATATATATGTATATATATATTATATATGTATATATAATATATATACATATATATATTATATAAATAATATATATATACATATAATATATAATATATATATACATATATATACATATATATAATATATACATACAAATAATATATGTACATATATATACATATATAATATATATATGTATATATATGTATATATATTGTATGTATGTATATATTATATATATATGTATATATATGTATATATATTATATATTATATGTATATATATATTATTTATATTATATATATGTATATATATTATATATTATATGTATATATATATTATTTATATTATATATATATATGTATATATATTATATATTATATGTATATATTATTTATATTATATATATATGTATATATATTATATATTATATGTATATATATATTATATATTATATGTATATATCATATAGTATATATGTATATATATATTATATGTATATATATTATATATTACATGTATATATATATTATATGTATATATATGATATAGTATATATATATATGTATATATATATTATATATTATATGTACTAGCAAATATATTTTTGCTAGGCTGCCGCATCAGAAATGAAGGCTCACGCGTAAGCCAATGGAGCCCCAGTCATATTTCTGTGGTGGTTAGACATTGATTTTCTGTGTTTATGACCAAGATTATTTTTAGTTGAAAATAAAGGAAAAAAAATTCGATCCTACCCCGATTTTTGTTGTACCCTCGCCCATAAATAGAAAGACTTGTAGTTTAAAAAGAAAGAAAAAATTTTTTTTGTACCCCCTCAATTTTTTTATACAGGGTGGGCAAAAATAAGGGTCCTATTTTTAAAAATTCATAACTTTTTTATTTATTGATTTAAAAAAAAATTTTTTTTTAGAATAAATAAAGGACCCCTTCCGAAGCAAGCATGAGCCGTATTAGCCCTAAGGAACGTACCCTCATTTAGAAAACATTATTTTTGCTTAAAAAACTCAAAACAGTGTAAAAAACAATACTTTAATTTTTGTAAGTTTTAAGAAGTGTTTTTCGGCTAAAATTTGTTTTGTTTATTTCAAAAAATCTCGGAAGGGTCAGTCTACACACACATAAAGTTTGGTGAGTTTAACTTTTATTTTGTGGAAGTTATTCAAATTCAAGTTATTCAAATTTAAAGATAGGACCCTTAGAAATATTTTTTAGTTAAGAAAAAAAAAAAAATTTTTTTGACCGCCTTCCCCAAATTGTTTTATCCCCCCCCGCTATACATGTACATATTTTTAATTAAAAAGGAAAAAAAAAGGAAAAAAAAAACCTAACCCGAACTGTAACGATGGGGTCAAAGTTAGCGTGGGTCCTAAAATGAAAAAGCACCAAAAAATCAAATACAGTGAACACAGTGTGGGCGTGTGTGTGTGTGGGGGGGTGTTTGTTTAATGACCTTTTTTTAATTAAACAATTTGATTCTACAATCAGTTGTATAGTTTTCCAGTACAATGTGTTAGTTTATTTTGTTGACATTAAAGAAAAAAAAATCACATCTTTTTTTTAATAAATAAAACATGGAATCATAAATTCTGTTGAGGTCGTGAAAAAATGATAATATTGGATATGAAAGTATTAAGAAATCAAATACAGTAAACACGAAAAGTTTTTTAATTCTCGGAAAGAAAAAGTTTACCTGAACTGTGTGTGTGTGTGTGCGTGTGCGTGTGCGTGTGCGTGTGTGCGTGCGCGCACGCGCGTTTTTATATAGTAATTTTTAAATAAATTATTATTTTAATTAAACAATTTGATTTAATAAATCTGTGTTTTAAAACATAATGGCTAAGAATAAACAAACTTAGGACGGTTTTAAAAATGGAAAACTGAGCACGGTGTTTGCGAGCGTTGTTGTTTACATATTTAACGTCCCACATTAACGTCGGCTGCTTAATCAGATCGCCATATTTAATTACCGGAGGGAGGGAGGACACCACTGATTAAACAGCCAATCGGCTGCTTAATCAGATCGCCATATTTAATTACCGGAGGGAGGGATGACACCACTGATTAAACAGCTAATCGGCTGCTTAATCAGATCGCCATATTTAATTACCGGAGGGAGGGAGGACACCACTTATTAAACAGCTAATGACTTTGCAATTTTAACAGTACTCGCGTTGAAATGGTTTAGAAAACACGCCGGTTATGATGAAAATGGCTTTAATTTATTGTATGAATAATGTTTATTAATAAAAGCTTATCGGAAAATATTGTAAATACATATGTAAATTGGATAATAGCAGTTATAAGTGTATATTTGTAAATATGAATTTAATTGAAGGTTTATAGGAATGACTTATGTCAATGGCAACACCCATCTGGTGTCTGAACGACTTTTGATGACAGTATATAAAGAATTTCAAAAAGATTAGTTTCAGTAAAATAGTCATACTGGAGTTTCGGCTTCAGACAGACAGACAGACAGATACATAAACTCCATTATTAATAGATATATATTATATATTATATGTATATACATATTATATATTATATGTATATATATATATTATATATTATATCTATTATATATATTATATATATCATATATATATCATATGTATATTATATATATATTATATATATATTATATATATATTATATATATCATATATATATCATATGTATATTATATACATATATTATATACATATATTATATATATATTATATATATATTATATATTATATATATTATATCTATTATATATATATTATATCTATTATATATATATTATATATATCATATATATATCATATATATTATATTATATGTATTATATATTATATATATTATATATATTATATATCTATTATATATATATATTATATATATTATATATAATTCTACATTATATATATTATATATATATATATATATATATATATATATATATATATATATATATATATATACTAGCAAATATATGCTCCCTCCGGTCGCATATTTTTGTCTAGCCTGCCGCGTCAGAAATGACGCTAGTATGTAATTTGGGTAGAGCTTTTTATCACTACAATTAATTTAAATAGTATATTGTACATAATAAATAACAACATTAATAAAAAGAAAAATTAAGTTTGCATTGTTATCGTCTGCTCACTTTTCTTTCCACCCAATCCTTTTACGTCAAATCCACGTAAGAATTTACAAAATAATAAATAATAATAATAGTTTTAGTTTTTCAAAGAGAAAAAAGAAAAGTGTACCTAAAATAAAATTAATAATAAAAAAATACAGCGAATACTATTCTAAAAACAGTTATCGTCTGCTCGCTTTTCTTTACACTCAATCGTTTTGCGCCAAATCCACGTCAGAATATAATAATATTTTATGTCTTTCAAAGCGGAAAAAAGGTGTACGTAAATTAAAATCAACAATTAAAAAAAACAAAATACAGTGAAAACTATTCTAAAATCAGTTATGTAGTTTTCCAGTACAATGTGTTGTTTTTTGTTGACAAAAAAACTAAATTCATTATAATGTGTGTGTGTGTGTTTTCAAATAGTAATTTTTAAATCACTCAATAAATTTATTAAAATCAACAATTAAAAAAACTAGATACAGCGAACACTAATTTTCAAATCGGAAAAAAGGTGTATCTGAAAATTATCAATAAAAAAATTGGTTCTCTTTTACTGCAGGACCCGTGATAACTTTCGGAAAAAAAAAGTTTAGCTAAACTAAATTCTTTATGATGTGTGTGTGTTTATCAATTATTATTTTAATTAAACAATCTGATTCAATAAATTTGTGTTTTAAAACATAATGGCTAATAAGATTAAGAAAATAAACTAACTTAGAACGTTTTAATAACATAAATCAGTAAAGTATTAACGCGCCCGTTCAGAGGGAGGTACGCTGTTCAATCAGTTGGACGTAGAGGAAATAACTACGTAACTCATTTTATAAATAAATAATAAAAGAAATAATTATAATTTATAAGTAAGATTATTAGCGAGCACAATAATGTAAATACATGTTGAAATCTGAAGAGAACAATCATGAGTGTATATTTGTGAATACTAATTTATTAGAAGTTCAAAAGCAATTGATTATGTAAATTGCGAAATGCGCATAGTGTTTGTGGCGGTTTTTTAATAGTATACAATGAAGCTGGCGGACTCTGATAGAGTTTCGGCTTCAGACAGACAGACAGATACATAAACTCCATTATTAATAGATATATATATATATATATATATATATATATATATATATATATATATATTATATACTAGCAAATATACGCTCCCTCCGGTCGCATATTTTTTCTAGGCTGCCGCGTCAGAAATGACGCTGGTATGTAATTTGGGTAGAGCTTTTTATCACTACAATTAATTTAAATAATATATTGCACATGATAAGTAACATCATTAATAAAAAGATAAATTAAGTTTGCATTATTTTGGTTTGTAGCAACCGTAAACAGTTTTTGCATTAAAAATAAAATTTTAAATAAAAATTGAGTGTAGCATTTATGATAGTGTAGTAGTAACGAATGAAAGTTAATAAGAGAAAAAAAAGAAGAAATAATTGTTACCTTATATACGATTCTAAAAACAGTTATTTACTTGCCCAGTAAAAGGTGTCGTCTGCTCGCATTTCTTTACACACAATCGTTTTGCGACAATTTCAGGTCAGAATATATTCTGACCTGAAATTGTCGCAAAACGATTGTGTGTAAAGAAATGCGAGCAGACGACACCTTTTAAGCGGAAAAAAGGTGTACGTAAATTAAAATCAACAATTAAAAACACAAAATACCGACCCTAACCCTAACGACGGGGCCAAAGTAAGCGCGGGTCCTAAAGTGAAAACTAAATTCGTTATAAAGTGTGCGTGTGTATGTGTGTTTAAATAGTAATTTTTAAATGAATTATTATTTTAATTAAGCAATTTGATTCAGTGAATTTAATGGCTAATAAGATTAAGAAAATAAAAAAAACTTAAATTTAAAAATTTAAAAAAAAAATAAATAAGAGGAAAATTATCACGGTGAATGCCAGTGTTGTTGTTTACATTTTAAATAATGCGCCGTATTAACGCTGGCTGTTTAACCAGATGCACCATATTGAATTAACGGAGGGAGGGATGGGAACCACTGATTAAACAGCCAGCGTTAATCCATTCGTCATAGTTATATTAACTACGTAACGCATTTCATGTATGTATGCGAGCAAAATAGCGTAAATACATGTTGAAATATGAAGAGAACAACCATGAGGGTTTATTTGCGAATACTAATTTATTAGAAGTTCAAAAGCAATTGATTATGTAAATTGGGAAGTACGCATAGTGTTTATAGCGTTTTTTTTTAGTAGTATATAATGAAGCTGGTGGACTTAACAAATAGTCATAGTACTCTGATGGAGTTTCGGCTTCAGACAGATAGATACATAAATTCCATTATTAATATATATAAAAATTATATATATTATATATATAATATATATATATATTACATATATAAATTATATATATTACATATATATTATATATATATATTATATATATATATATTAATATATAAAGAGAAATATATCGATTAAAAGAAAGGTAGATAGATGTAAAACTACATATAATAAATAGATACCTATAAACAAATGCATAGATCGATAAGCAAGGTAGTTGTGAACAGACATGTATACATGTACACATAGAATAGATAAATGTGAACAGGTAAATAGATAGTTGCGAACAGACAAAGATCTAGATAGATAAATGTGAACATATGTATGTGTGTGTGTGTAGAGAGAGAGAGAGAGAGAGAGAGAGAGAGAGAGAGAGAGAGCGAGGGGAGGACGCAGTAGGTATAAAGAGACAGATGTGCACCAGATTTAATAGATACATCTAGCCATGATTCGGTTGTTTGTTTAAATAACTGTATGAATAATCGTCGAGTTTAACATCTGTCCAAAGCTACAATGTTTTAACAGGCTCACCCAACCTATACAAAATAAACCGATCATTGGGCAAGGCTCTTATTAGCTTTCCACTCTCAATGGAAATAAAGTTAGACACATGGTCGATGTATATGTGATGGAGATCTATCATATGTAGTATTGTCGGCACTCTACACGATAAACCTCTTCAAAATTAGGAGTCAGTACCTGGGAGCATGGCTTTCCGGGACTGAACAGATATTACATATTAGTCCTAGCTCAAAGGCCGGAAACTGTTATAAGATAAACCACGCTTTATCCGCTTTGCCAGAGTAATCAATTGACTGTTGATGTAAGTGAAAAAAAAGTGATTAGAAAACTCGCTGTAATTTGATAGTTATTTCTGTAAAGATGGGCTGTCCACTTCTTTATAAGGATACGTTTTTGTCGCAACTATACGAGGTTATAGTTAGACACAAGGTTGGTTGTTAATATAGAGAATCCAGCTAACTCCCAGACCGGACAATCCAGACTAAATAAGGGGACCTCAGGTGACAAACAAAAAGCCACTCCTCTCTCTGAAAATCAAGACATATGGATAATTCAGCGACGTTCATATATTATATAAATAAGGATTTTGTCTGTCTGCCTGCCTGTCTGTCTGTCTGTATGTCTGTCTGTCTGTCACAATTTTTAAAAAACTTAATAAATACATTGTGGAATTTGTCTAATTTCGAAATATCAGAGATCTGAAGTACTTTTAGAAATAAAAAATATTGCATCAATAGTAAATAATAAATTCCGAACAAACAAAGCGTATGCCATGGTCGGAAATCAAGACCGAAACCTTGAGATCTTCAGCCAAACGTCCTACAAATTGGGCTATTTGCACTTTCTTATAAATAGATCTTAAAACATTCCCTTCACAAAATAAGTATAGCCTTGGCGTAAAGTCATAGATTTATGATTTACGTCCTGTTTCAAAACATGAATAAGCGATAATAAAAAATAAATAAATAAACTTAAACTAAAATTATTTTAATAGTCCAAAACAATTTATTTAGCTTTAAATATGTATTGTATGTAGTCTTATTCAAAATTATATAATTCTAGACAAGCAAATAGGAACACCCTCTCACAGACAGCGAGAGAGAAGGGGGTGACGAGGTAGCCTAGCAAAAATGTGCGACCGGAGGTAGCATATATTGGCTAGTTAGATAAATTTAGGATTCTATGTTAGGTAGTTTTTAAATCTTATTGTATTCAACCAGCATCTACTTCACTTAACCCAATACACATATGACATTAAAAACGAAGGCAGTAGACGAAACATTATGTTTTTGTATAGCTGGTTTGCCCTGGGACAGGCACACTTTAATGCAGCTTCGTTAGTAAAAATTTTCCATGCGTCAAGCGAATCTTATGACGCCTTTCTCACAGAAGTTGAAAAACTAATTGAACACCAGCTGTTTGTTTATATTATCTATCTATCTATCTATCTATCTATCTATCTATCTATCTATCTATCTATCTATCTAACTAATTATCAGTACAACTTGCTGTCTATCAAAACCAGTTTTTATCTATTCGATTCTTTTCATATCTCTCTCTATCTATCACATAATATCTAGCTTCATATCTATTACAGTATTTTATGATCTATCCATCTATATGAGTACCAATAGTTTCATATCGATCGGGTTAGAGAGTATGTGTTTGCACCCTGTCTGAGTGGGAGAGACTAGTTGTTGGTGCACCGCTAACAATACTCCATGTACGGGCGAATTGTGGCTTTATAAATATATAAAATACTGGCAGTTGTGAGAAGTTTTCTAGCCCGGTAGAGGGAGCCAATCTCCTTTGCAGCAAACTTGACAGTATCTTCCATCTATTTATTTCAATCCATGTGGCCTGATAATGTCAGGCCAAAGAGTTTAAACCTTTGACTCTCGGGAAGGATGTTATCGGCCATGATAATCGGTAGTTGGAAAGATTTCTTGTAGCTATTAGACAACAGCAGCTTTGTTTCAGTAGTATTAAATGTGACCATACATTTTTGCCCCCATTCTACTCCAAGCTAGAGGTCATTTTCTGCCAGGAATAGAGCGTGGTGTCATCAGCAAATACACCCATCTCAGAGGTGATTGCATCGGAGAGGACGCTTATAGCTGCTAAAGAAAAAGAGCTTTAAATGTGACCATATATTTTTTATGCTATTCTAATGATTCAGCCATTGCCTTGCATGTCTGGGCATTCGATTTTGTCTCCTGCCAAGAATAGAGCATGATGTCATCAGCGGATACACACATCTCAGAAAAGATTGCGCCTGAGAGGCCGTTTATTAAGATGAATCTCCAGATTTTTGCTAATCTAGGACAACTATATTGGTTTGGCCCATCGTAGGTACAACAGTCAAGCATTACCAAGTTTTTGCCTTGGCGGGCAGAGGAATGCGAGAATACTTGTTAATATTGTAATACTTACATTACAACAACCAATTTTGATCCGGGACTGGCTGTTATAGTCTTTTATCCTAAACATTGTTCTTACTGGCTTTGAATACACTTCTAGAAGGAATATATATATATATATATATATATACGTTTAGATGCAGTTCAGTAGGGACCACTTCGATCATTTAAATTATCCTATCTTATATTTAACAAAATGAAACTTGAATAAAGGCTAGTATTATCTTCGTAATTTTCGTAGCATTCAAAAGAAGGACTATTAAATTTACTACTAATATGAACGAAATATTAAATAACCTACGAATTAGGAACGAAAATATTGGTTACTTTTGGGAACATTAAATGACTGATATGATTTTGCAGCTTCTTTCTTTTTATATGAGATCACATTTCACCTGACTCGAATATATTTAATTCAGAATTTATAAAATAAAATCATAGTGGCAGGTCAATAGAAAATGAAATAAAATTGTTTAGAAAAAGATATTTTGTCTTCTTATTAACATACCAAAATATAACATATTGGTTTTTATTGCTTTCACTTCCCATCTCGCTTTCCTATTTCTGTTGTCTCAGTGCTCATACATTTCCACATTGGCACATTATTCTAAAATATACTATACACTACACACGATGCACCAATGCACTTATAAACGCTCCTATATTCTAATCTATTGAATATGACTATAATCTTTCAAATCTGAAACCTCCTATGAATGAATTTTTTTTGGAGATTGGAATAAAACATTTAAATGGAAACAATAGGAATCAAGTGTTGAGAGGTTTGCAATTAAAACTTAAAATTGTGATGTATCACTGTTCTTCACACTCGATTTGAGGTCCCAAGACTTAATCTTTAAATATCTTGACCTCAAAAACAAACCTTCACACTCGATTGGAGGTCTCTACAATTCAGCTTGCAATATCTTGACCTCCCAAAAGAAATTTTAACACTCGATTGGTGGTCTCTACGATTCAGCTTGCAATAATTTGACCTAAAAAAAAATTCACACTCGATTAGAGGTCTTTACAATTAAGCTTTCAATATCTTAACCTCAAAAAACATCTTCATACTTGATTGGATGTCTCTACAATTCAGCTTGCAATATCTTGACCTTAAATATAATCTTCACACTTGATAAGAGGTCTTTATAATTCAGCTTGCAACATCTTGACCTTAAAAACTAATCTTAACACTTGATTGGAGATCTCTGCAATTAAGCTTTCAATATTTTGACCTAAAAAAATCTTAACACTCGATTAGAGGTCTCTACAATTAAGCTTTCATATCTTGACCTCAAAAACAAATCTTAACACTAAATTAGCGGTCTCCATAATTTAGCTGTCAATATCTGAACCTTAAATTCTAATCTTCACATGTATTGAAGGTCTCTACAATTCAGCTTGAAATATCTTGGCCTAAAAAATAAATCTTCACACTCGATTGAAGGTCTCTACAATTCAGCTTGAAATATCTTGGCCTAAAAAACAAAGCTTCACAATCGATTGGAGGTCTCTACAATTAAGCTTTCAATATCTTGACCTTAATAACAAATCTTCACACTCGATGTACGTCTTTAGAATTAAGCTTAAAATACCTTGACCTCCCAAAGAAATTTTCACACTTGATTGGTGGTATCTACGATTCAGCTTGCAATATCTTGACCTAAGAAAATCTTCACACTCGATTGGGGTCTCCACAATTATGCTTTCAATATACTGAATTTGAATACAGATCTGCACACTCCATTAGAGGTCTTTACAATTCAGCTTTCAATATCTTGACCTCAAAAAACATCTTCATACTTGATTGGAGATCTCTAAAATTCAGCTTGCAACATCTTGACCTTAAAAACTTATCTTACCACTTGATTGGACGTCTGTGGAAATAAGCCTGCAATATCTTGACCTCAAAAACAAATCTTCATACTCGCTTGGAAGTCTCTACGATTCAGCTTGCAATATCTTGACCTAAAAAAACAAATCCTGACACTTAATTGGCGCTCTTCACAATTCAACTTGCAATAAACCTTAAAAACAAATCTGCACACTCGATTGAAGGTCTCTACAATTCAGCTTGCAATATCTTGACCTCTAAAACAAGTCTTCACACTCGATGGGAGGTCTGTACAATTAAGCTTTCAATATCTTGACCTTAAAAACAAATCCTCACACTCGATGTACGTCTTTAAAATTAAGCTTACAATACCTTGACCTCCCAAAGAAATTTTGACACTTGATTGGTGGTATCTACGATACAGCTTGCAATATTTTGACCTACAAAAATTTTCACACTTGATTGGAAGTCTCCACAATTACGCTTTCAATATACTGAATTTGAATACAGATCTGCACATTCCATTATAGGTCTTTACAATTCAGCTTTCAATATCTTAACCTCAAAAAACATCTTCATACTTGATTGGAGATCTCTATAATTCAGCTTGCAATATCTTGATTTCCAAAAAAATGTTCACACTTGATTGGAGGTCTCTACAGTTCAGCTTTCATTTTTTGACCTAAAAGACAAATCTTCACACTCAATTAGAGGTCTCTACAATTCAGATTTCAATAACTTGATTTTAGCAACAACTCTTAACACTCGATTGGAGGTCTCTACAATTCAGCTTACAACATCTTGACTCAAAAACAAATCTGCACACTCGATTGGAGGTCTCTACAATTCGACTTTCAATATCTGGACCTCAAAAAGAAATCCGCACACTTGATTTGATGTCTCTACAATTCAGCTTGCAATATCTTCACCTTCAAAACAAACCATTAACACTCAGTTGGGGTCTCTACAATTTAGGTTTCAATATTTTGAGCTAAAGAAATCTTCACACTTGATTCGAGGTCCTTACGATTTATTTTTAATATCTTTATCCCCTAAAAACAAATTTTCACACTAGATTGAATGTACTTACACCTTAGCTTTCAATGTGTTAACCATAAAAGAGAAATCTGACAGAGTAACTAAGTTTTCAGACGGAGCTCATTGTCTAAGAAGTCGGTATTTGTCATTGTCAAAGTGAATTGAATTATTTCTTACGAATATAATAATTTAAGCACCTGTTTATGCGAAGAATGTCGGTGAACATTTGTCTTCTCAGAAATTGACAAAAGATCAGAGTATAACTTCTCACGGCATTTTGTATAGCAAATGTGACACAGTGTACAATAAATAAACACACTTTGAGTAAAGTCGTCCAATCTAATAAAAGATACACAAACGGTTGGTAAACTTCACTTTAGGATACAATCAAAGCATTGAGGTAGTAAAATGCTTATTGTGTCTCCTAGTCACTTAGCTAGTTATAAGAAACGCCCGACAGAGAAACGGAAAATACATTATCCAGGCATTAATAACGATTTTGTAGCAAAAAGTTACACAGCAAATGACAAATAATCGCATATTTAGTAAATAGACCCAGTTAAAAAAATATAAAGACAATCTTTGGTAAACTCTGCTTTAGGTATACCGCTAAACCAAAAATGTTTTAAGTACTTCTCTATTGATAAAAAAGTAAAATCACAGTTTGTTTTTTAAATCTAACGTTTGAATACTTAGACGAGTAGTAAGTCGACAATTTTTCTTTATTTTAAATGTTTTCACATGAAGCTTTAAATTTCAATGGATTCCTTAGGTTCCGAAATAACAAGCCAGCAGTTATTTGCTTTACACTGGTGTCATTTTCCTACATTTGAATCATAAAAGAAATCGTGGGAAAATGAACTCATTATGCAAATGATACGTTTTAGACATCTACAAATATATGTTTTGTTGATTTAATTAAAGCATCTGAATATAAGTCTGTTACGACAAGAACGAAAAGTAAAATTGAAGAGAAACCAATATAAATTAATTATATTCGTTCTAAATTAACATGAAGTTTAAATAGAAGAGGTGTGTGTATGTAAGTAAGTATTTATATAAAACCGAATTAGTAGACTAGATTGGACTCTCATGCCTCGATAGAGCAACTAAACTAAAAGACCCAAAACTCCGAAATAACAACGTACTTTTCTGCTCATACTTGCACAGTTTCCGGTCGTTTCGGATTTTCCATGACAACTCTACTTAAACAATACCTGATTAGGAGAAATGCAGTTGTCGATTGTACAACACCTGATGTACTATATTATATCTACTGTTTTCCGAGACACAATGAGGCGTTGTTCATATAGCGTCCACTTGGCTTTCTTCAACTGACACAGCCGGTCCAATTCTTGTTTTCTTTTTGAAAAAGAGGGGTTGTTACTCTCGAAATGATTAAAGTTTCTCCATTCCGGACCTTTAAATATTTAGAAGTAAGCCCACCAATTTTAGAATTTGCTGTCTTTATATTTTTGAAATATAAATGAATTGATCTGAGATTTACCGTCTCTTGTCATTTATCTTTGTTCATCCCATATTCACCCTTCCGGTTTTCACCACTGCATTGCTCCTGTCTCGGAATTCTCACCTTCATACTTACTTGTTTACCAGCAATGTTTCAAGCAAACTACCATTTCCTTATATATATATATATATATATATATATATATATATATATATATATATATATATGGATTTATTTAATGATACAACCAAGTTCTATATTAACTTTTCTTGTGTTAAACTTTACAAAAAATCCAATGGTGGTATTCATATTCTATTAGAATGATTTACAAGATATCGCAGATTTGCCGTCGAGTCAGACATCGACAAAAAGCAAAGACGGCAATTGAATTTCTTTTCTGTGATTATAACTTAATCGAAAAACTATAGTAATTAGAAAAGGTGATTCGCACTAGTATGCAGAAGTACATTGATATTTTGATTATTCATTCTTCGGTAATATTTGTATTGCCTACTAATATATATATATATATATATATATATATATATATATATATATATATATATATATATATATATATATATATATACTGGGTGGCCCAAAAGTAGGTTTACAGTTATTAAACTAAATATTTAACCTATTCAAAGTTTTTCGAATAACCTAGTTAAAAAACTTCAAATATTAAATGATAACTGTAAACCTACTTTTGGGCCACCCTATATATATATATATATATATATATATATATATATATATATATATATATATATATATATATATATATATATATATATATATATATCAATTTCGTAACCATGTCACATGCCGTTTGGTGAATCACCAACAAGTGTATGTATACCTAAATAACTAGTTATAGCTTGAAATTGACTATAAATCATTTCTAATGGAAACATAATCACACCCACATACACATCTATTCATAACATACCAATATTTTTGCACATATTCATATTTTCTTTAATTTCAACATATGAATTAAATCGATGAGCGGCAGTCAATATTTTAGAGTGACACAATCATATATAGCGATACTAAAGAATAGATTTTTCACGAAATATTTATTATTTCCCTTCCTACCAAAATAAAGCGGAATGAGACGATGTAGAC
>OY744524.1:49247252-49282252 GCA_963556195.1 Sepiola atlantica
AATTTATTAATTCTATTTATTCATTTATTTTTTATTAATTTATTTATTTATATTTATTTATTTATTTATTTATTTTTTTAAATACTATACTATATATATTATATATTATATATATATTATATATAATATATCATATATATATATTATATTATATATATTATATACATTATATATACTATATATATTATTTATTATATATTATATATATCATATGTTATATATATTATATATATTATATATATATATTATATATATAGTATATATATTATATATATATTATATATATTATATATATATTATGTATATATTATATATATATTATATATATACTATATTATATATATATTATATATATGATATATTATATATATTATATATGATATACATATTATATATATCATATACATATTATATATATTACATATATATTATATATATATATATATTATATATATATTATATATATATTATATATATATTATATATATATATATATATATTATATATATATTATATATATTATATATACTAGCAAATATATGCTCCCTCCGGTCACATATTTTTGCTAGGCTGCCGCGTCAGAAATGAACGCTCACGCGTAAACAGATGGAGCCCCAGTCATATTTCTTGGGTGGTTAGACATTGATTTTCTCTTTTTTTGACAAAGAATATTTTTAGTTGAAAATAAAGAAATTCGACCCTTCCCCGATTTTGTTTGACCCTCCCCCATAAATAGAAATATTTTTACTTTAAAAAGAAAGAAATTTTTTTTTTGCACACTTCCCCTCATTTGAGATTATTAGCGAGCAAAATTGCGTAAGTACATGTGGAAATCTGAAGAAAACAATAATGAGAATACTAATTTATCAGAAGTTCAAATGCAATTGATTATGTAAATTAAGAAATGCGCATAGTGTTTGCGGCAGTTTTTTCATAGTATATAATGAAGCTGGTTGGCCTTTTGGCTAAGATCAAAGTGTAGTATCTGTTCCGATGGATACTACACCCCATAAGCTGGTATTTTCTTGGCCTTCGGGGCTTGATTTACGTCGGTCTATGGGTCGGTCCTGTGCAGTTCTAGGAGGTCCACCTTCCCAGGCTGTACCTCCCCTCTTTGGGGAGGAGTAAGTTTATTGCTTACTGCCTGAGGCGCCCTTACCGTGGAATGCCGACGGGGCTTCCCAGGCAATTTTTAATGGCCAGAGTGCTCACTTTCTCGGGCGCTGGCTTTTCAAACCCCACTTTCCCGACCCGACCTTGGGTCACATCTTACTTGTGGGAGTAAAATAAAACTGGCCTTGTGCCTAACCTCCTGGAGAGGATGTAAATTAATACTCTGATGTAGTTTCGGCTTCAGACAGACAGACAGATACATAAACTCCATTATTAATAGATTATATATATATATATATATATATATATATATATATATATATATATATATATATATATATGTGTGTGATTTTATGAAGGCTTACCAAAGCATTCCTTTCAGGACACCAATGATCACCATTAAAGATATTTTTTCTTACAAATATTATTTATTCAAATTAAGTGTTTTTTCCTACACGTGTTTCACTACCAAGCAGTTACTTGCTTGGCAGATCATCAGGGAAATTAAATGTCTGGAATACTGGTTTCAACTGCCGACAATACACAATGTGGCGTTGCAATAGTTGAGGTCACTTAAGAAGAGAAGAGGAAAAAAAAATAAAAATAAAAGTCAAAATTAAAAAACAAGGAAGAACAACGATAAAAAAGAAAGTCCTAGAAAAGTCTTAGAAAAATAGCTCGTTCATTATTTCTTCCACCAAGCCAACAAGCAAATAATCGGTCCCAAATACATTCAAAAAAACCAAAAAACCGGAACAATGTGCGATAATACACTTTCACGTCGGCCGGCACAATGATGAATAAATCCCCCCCCCTCCCCTACAAAAAAAACAAAAGAACTAAATCATTCAAGATACCGCTCACACGTTACCATTCCAATCCAATGATAGTATGGGAATTCTAAATCCAACTTCTCACAAAGAAAAGTCAACACAAATAACATTTCGATATTACTATGGGGCACCGGACTCAGCGCAGGTTACTGACCTGGTAGGGATATATATCCTCAGAGAAATTTGTATGAAAATACCTGAATTGGCGGGCGGTCTATATAGGGACGACGCTTTATTCTTTGTCAACACAAGTATAAGGAATCTTGAAACTAAGAAGAAAAAACTCAATATATTCTTCAGCTCAATACAACTTAGCATAACTATAGATATAAACTACCGGAGGGTCAATTTTTTGGATATTACGCTTGATCTATGCAACAACACATATGAACCTTATCACAAGCCCAACCACACACTCTACTATATCGACGCTAAATCGAATCACCCACCGATGGTGAAAAGAGCCATTATTCCTGCAATCTCGAGTAGGATATCTAAGCTGTCCAAGAATCAACAAATATTCGACAGCAGTAAGCAATTCTACAATGAAGCTTTAAACAGATCAGGATACAAGGAAAAAATTAATTACCTTGTACCTCCTTCGGTTGGGAATGGGGGACTAAACGGGAGACCGATCGCCTCTCGATCAATGGTTTCATATAATAGGGCAATGGGCAAGGCTAGATATAGGAGACCTGGTGTATCCCACGGTAATGTAAACCAGGTAGGGAGGGAACCGGTTGATGATAATATTCGTGAAGTTGGAAGTAACGAATTGAACAATCATGCTACCCAAACCGGTGGGGAAGGTAGGAAGAAAAATAGGAGAAGGACCACTACATGGTTCAACCCCCCCCCCCCCTATAGCCAGCATATTAAGACTAATATCCCAAAGATTTTTTATAGCATAGTGGAAAAAAACTTTCCAAGGGATAGCAGATTGGGGGGAATCATTAACAAAAATACTGTAAAACTGTCTTATTCAACCTGTAGAAATATAGCCACATCCATCATAGGATATAATAATTCTAAGATAACTAAAACAAGGGAAGCCATGTTCTCTTCTGGTGTTGATCCCAGTAACACCAGTTCAGTGAGAACCTCCATTATAAATATCCATAGTAGTAGAACATCCAGCAACGGCCCAGCACACAACTGTAACTGCAGAGCTTCTAACATCTGTCCACTGGGGGGGAACTGTAGAGTTTCAAGCATTGTCTACAAATGCGATGTGATAACAGAGAGTAGTAGGAAATCATATATCGGTTCCACCGGGGGTGAGTTCAAAGATAGATTCAGAAACCACATGAGTTCCTTCAGGGGAGGCCAAAGGGAAGACATAGATAGGCCTAACACTTCTGTTGGCCGTTTTGTGAGAAACCTCATTGCTAGGCAAGACCCTTTCGAACTGAAATGGTCAATTTTAGGGAGGGCTAACAAATATAAACCGAACAAAAGGAAGAGATGCAACCTATGTGCATTGGAGTCGTACCACATCATGACATCTAGAGATAATTTACTGAACGCTAGGCAGGAAATACTACAATGCTGTCTGCATAGAAACCGTTACCTGTTATCAAGCCTAAAACCTGGATAGGAGGGGAATTGGGGGAAGTATAAACTTACAGCAGAGAAAGGCAGGATGGACCCTTCCTGAGGCTATCTGAGGCAATAATTAGTGTATAATATGGAGGATGAGAATTAGTAACACGTACTTATGCTAAGATATGTCTTGATTCAATTATTAGCGGAGGCTCGGGACTTAGGTTGGGGGTGATAAGGTAGGAATATTCTATCGGAATAAGGCCCATTGATAGTCAACTATAGTAAATACTTATTCAGCAGAATAGAGGGGGGAAATTTTGTTACATATAAAAAGATAGTGGAATAATAAATAATAAATCACAATTTATTATCAGAAATAGATATATTATACGAAATGCATTGGGAATTTCAAGTAATTTTAAGTGAAAAATAAGAAATAGCAACCTGGATGCTATCACTATTTAATTAAATTAGGTTAAATTAAATTAGTTTTTAATTAGATTAAATTAAATAAAACAATGGGTGGCAGGAACGGGGAAACAATAATTAAGGAAAAAATAATTTAAAAAACATGCATGCCGACACGGACTTAATTTCTAAAAATAGAAACAATTGGGTTTTTATAAAAAGTATTTTGTACGGGATTTTAAATTAGTAATAACAAAGTCTCCTGTCATTTAACGAGTTAGAGTGATATTTTCCCGTAAAGTTGGCCAAAAAAATAACCCGGTCCATTAAAAAAGGTTTTTTCAAAATAGAAAATAGATTTCTGATAACGATATTCCGTAGTAACATTTATTTATGGAATATAGAATAATATTCTCCACAGAGAGTTGCAAACAGACACAGCCGTTAAGGAAATATTTTAAATGATTTAAAATAATAACTAGATTTTTGTAGAAAACTTTTTTATAATAACATTTTATTTTTGATATATGAATAATCTTTTAAAAACAAATTCTGCGGGATAGGCTTTTTTCGCTTCGTTAAACAACAAAACGATAATAATTCGGCAGTTAATTAAATGAAGGATATTTTCCCAAAATGTAAAATGACGTCCCAGACACTAGATAATTAATTTCTATAAAGAATAGGTTTAATAATAAATATTTTTAGAAACAGTATTTTGAATAAATAGTTTCTATCTACTAATTAAGATTTTTTCTTAATGTAAGGGGTTTTTTCTGCGAGATTGACATTCAACTCGTCGTGTGTTTGTTTCGAAGGGCAAGAAATCAGCCATTGAAATAAGGCTCTTTGAACTCGGACGAACATTTGTGTTGACTTTTCTTTGTGAGAAGTTGGATTTAGAATTCCCATACTATCATTGGATTGGAATGGTAACTTGTGAGCGGAAGCTTGAATGATTTAGTTCTTTTGTTTTTTTTTGTTGGGGGGGGGGGGATTTATTCATCATTGTGCCGGCCGACGTGAAAGTGTATTATCGCACATTGTTCCGGTTTTTTGGTTTTTTTGAATGTATTTGGGACCGATTATTTGCTTGTTGGCTTGGTGGAAGAAATAATGAACGAGCTACTTTTCTAAGACTTTTCTAGGACTTTCTTTTTTATCGTTGTTCTTCCTTGTTTTTTAATTTTGACTTTTATTTTTATTTTTTTTTCCTCTTCTCTTCTTAAGTGACCTCAACTATTGCAACGCCACATTGTGTATTGTCGGCAGTTGAAACCAGTATTCCAGACATTTAATTTCCCTGATGATCTGCCAAGCAAGTAACTGCTTGGTAGTGAAACACGTGTAGGAAAAAACACTTAATTTGAATAAATAATATTTGTAAGAAAAATATCTTTAATGGTGATCATTGGTGTCCTGAAAGGAATGCTTTGGTAAGCCTTCATAAAATCACATATATCTATATATATATATATATATGCGTTTGCGTACACACATTTAAGATCTATTTATATAGTTATGCTTTGGATGTTCGATTGCCAGTGCAGACAGAAACACAAACTCACACATTTTATATATATACAAACACCTTTCTTTCTTGGAAGTAGCTTAAAGGCTATTTTGAAACACTTTTGAATCACACGAAGAATATTCAGCTTTTATTTTTTCTTTGTTAGTTGAAAACCAAAGTAATTGTAGGAATTTTCTAAGTTAATATTAAATAATAATATATATGTATATAAATACATATGTATATAAATATATATGTATTCGGGGCTTTACGGAGCCCTCCAAAAAGGAGCGCGCTCCAGGAGCACGCTTCTTTTTGCTGGAGCGAAGGAGAGGAGGGCTCATTTTATATTTAGCGGGAGTGGAGCGGGAGGAACTCCATTTGGCCTTAAAGAGCGGTTATTTTATCTCTCCGCGCTCATCGCTCCAAAATTATTTGATTATTTTTTAAACACTAGTTTTGTTATTCAGCAATAAAAAAGAAAAGAAAAGATAGTCTCAGCTAACATCTTTGAGTTATTTTTATGTATATTGTAAATGTATATGAGATAGTGAGAGAGAGAGGGAGAGAGGAAGGGAGAGAGACAGGGAGAGAGAGGGAGAAAGAACGAGAGAGTTACACGTGAAAAGAGAACATTTTAAGTTCTCTGTAAATTTTCACGTGGACATGTTACATTTTTGATAGGGCAGGAGACAATTTGGCGACAAGTAGTCTATAGATGTCTTTGAAGTTATTTTCTTAAAGATTTGAACTTTTTTGTATTTAAAATGTTTATTGATGATTGAATAAATAAGCCATTTTTCTTTTAATTTACAGACAATTTATTTTTATACTAAATCTTACTGCTCTTCTTCTTCTTCTTCTTCTTCTTCTTCTTCTTCAAATAAAGGTATTATAAACAAATCTTTAAGGGTAATAATAACTAAAGAAATTTTTGTTTACATAACAATTAATTAAATACATCTGTTTTTAAGCCATTTGATTCCTACCCATTATATATTATTCCCTACCCAATGAAATAATACCACATATCGCCTTAACTCTTGAAAATAGAACTGTGTTTGTGTCTGCTATTCAAAGTGTAGTATCTTCGCAAGTAATTTCTCTCCTGCTACACCGACGAAAATATTTTTTCGCCCCGAAACTGTAAGTTAACTAAAATTTTACAATACATCTATTAACATCTTTTAAATGCCTATCCGTATATTGGTAAAGTTTATACTTTCGACACCGTAAAATATTTTCAACTGATTTTTTATAAATTCATTATTTTGCAAATGTGTTCTTTACGATAAAACCAAGGCTTTCTAAAAAATGTATTTCTTTTATTTGTTCTAACATTGTTTTTAATAAGAAAACTTGGTATTACTGGATCATTTTGTTTAATCCATCGTATTTTAATTTTAGCGAAAAATAAAAATGAGATTCTACTTTTTTGGGGCGATTACATGTAAACAGTCTGGGAAAATATCCGCAAAAAAGGAATTAAAAAAACAACATTTTAGACTTTAGTGTGGAGGATCACTTTCCTATATAAATTTAACATAAAATGATCAACCACTTCCGGACCAGATAGCGTAGGAAATAACGTGTAACCAATTTTTAATAATGAGAGTGCATTAAGATTAAAGTTTTATATTATAAATCTTATTTTCTTGAAATAATAACATTATTTAGACAACGATTTTTTACATGGGAAGAATGGGGGGGGGGGCTTTGTTAACTATTCTGTACTTTCACGTAACAATTTAATAAACAGAAGATATCGTAAAAATTGAACTTAACTTGAAAATTTTATGTAAAAAATAACTCGGTCCAAACCTTTAATTTCGTAACGTAATTACGAACCGGGTTGAAATAACATTATTAAGAAAGCCATTCTTAACATGGAGTGAGGGGGGCTTTGTTAACTATTCTGTACTTACAATAACAATTTAATAAACAAAAGATATCGTAAAAATTTAATTTAACTTGAAAATCTTATCTAAAAAATAGCCCGCTTCGTAAACTGCACAAGTACCAACAAAATAATATCAAAAATATTCTTCACTGGGGAGGGGGTAGCCCCGTATTTACAAGTATATCTCCTGTAAAAACGATTCTAAAATCTATTTTCAATCGATATTTATTCGATAATTGCCGAATTTTCCTACTTGGCCAAAATTGCTGAGTTTTCCGTTGCCGAATTTTCCATTGACGAATTTTCCGTTGTCGAGTTTTCCTTTGACGAGTTTTCCTAAATTCGCACAGGACAAACCCACAGACCGGCGGAATCAAGGCCCGAAGGCCAAGACGGTACCGGTCTATAAGGTGTAGTATCCATCGGAACATATACTACACTTTGATATTAACCAAAAGGCCAAGAATTCGCCCAAATATTGGATAAATTGATCCTCGCTGTAAAATTGTACTTTCGAATTTATTTTTTAACGTCTATAAAATTAAACTTTTATGTCAAATTCTTACCCGACCCACAATCATTTTCCCGACATTTTGTTTTATTGGTATGTTTTAGTTTTAACTTCTTAATTTTTGCTTTAAAATTGGTTATGTTTTTGGTCCAAGAATAAAAAGGGTAGAAAAAAAACACATTTGTATTTTGTTCTAAGAGCCGCACTGAATATAGGTATGCCAATAAACGGAGAAAAAAACATGAGCGGACAATGTTTGTTTTTTAAAACGTAAATTAAAAATGTTAAAATATCTTTTTCATTTTTCTTTTTAACTTTTATTAAAGAACAGCTTGTTCGTCTTTTACCATAGTCCGTTTTTCACAACTTTTTACGCACTATTTTCTTGTTCTTTTTACGGTGTACACTTAGTATCAGGCTGCTAGAGAATTCCGTGTTTTTTGGAATTTTTTTTCAAATATTTTACATTTTAGGAGGGGGATCAGTTTCCAATGTAAATTCAACGCAGACTGATCCCCTCTTTTTGACCATCTCAATTTTTAATTTTTTTTTCGGTGCATCATGTCGATAGAGAATTCCTTGGTTTTTGGAAAAAAATTTCAAAAATTCAGATTTTAAGACGAGGGAACAGTTTTCAATGCAAATTCAACGTAGACTGATCCCCCTCTTTTTGACATCTCAATTTTTTTTTAATTCTTCTTCTGCTTACAATTACCTATCATAGGTTAGTGTACACCGAAAAAAGAACAACAAAATGGTCAGTAAAAACTTGTGAAAAACTGACTATGGTAAAAGACGAACAAGACTGACCCCCTCCTAAAATCTCAAATATTTTAAAAATATTCCCCAAAACCCGGAATTCTCTCGCAACATGATCGGTAATTGTAAGCAGAAAAAGAATTTTAAAAATTTGAGATGGTCAAAAAGAGCGGGATCAGTCTACGTTGAATTTACATTAAAAACTGATCCCCCGTCTTAAAATCTAATTTTTGAATTTTTTTCTCCAAAAACCCCGGAATTCTCTATTGACATGATAGGTAATTGTAAGCAGACGTTTTTGTCTCTTAATTGCTGACAGAATTGTAATTCCAATGCATCTTTTGTGAGATATATGAGATATTAAATGTCAGTTTTGAATAATGCTGAGTAGTGAATCAAATACTGACAAAAACCTTCTTAATCGTCAGAATATAATGAAAATATTGTTTTCTTCTTAAACACAAGGTCTCCGAAGACACAAAGCTTCCAAAGACACTAGACCTTCCCACCGAAGGCAGGAATTTTGTTACGACATCTGAAAATGAACTAATCCATTACTACGTCTATTCTATCCATTACTTTTGTTAGAGAGAGTAAAGCTGATAGTTACGATGTTGTGACAGGCTGATTAGATCCCATTGTTAAGTTAGATAACAAGTATATTTTAATAGTCAGTGTAGTTAAAACTATCAGAGAGAGGGACAATGTTCGCATAAATGTGATCGTGTGGGTGTTATTAACCATGACCACTTGGATAAAGAGATGGTAATGAAATATCCTTTGGCACGCATGACGCAACTAAACGACCAAGTGCCATTCTTTAATTATTAAATTAATATTTAAAATATTCTACATCGTTTGTAGTTCACTCCAATTTAGATTCCAGCTACGAAGAAGATGCCACTAGACGAGGAATATCAATCCCTTAGGGTAGATGTGGAATGTCTTTAGTGAACTTTATACTGGTCCTGGGTATCACCCTAAACTATTTTCGCTGGTAGAAACCAACTTTTTTATCTTTGGGCAGCGAGAATCATCTCTTAGTTATTATTACTCACAGGTTCATTTAAATGGGGAGTGAAAGTACGTGCGAGTGTCGTATATGTTGTTTAAATTGAATTTGTCGTGGTTTGACACTAAACTGAATCCGGTGATTAAACCACCACTAGCGAGCGTTTTGTTGTGTTGAGTAGCTCATTAATTGTAATTACTTCCAGGTTCATTCTGATCGGAAGTTGTAGTACACGCTACGGATTAAATAGAATATATCTTTTAAAGTATTATTTATTGATAAAATATATTTTATCAATGAATAATACTTTAAAAGATATATTCTATTTAATCCGTAGCCTACGAAACAAATTAATATGTAAAGCATACGCACGGTTTTAACATACAATGACCTAACAAGTATCGATATATCAGAAAACACCAGAACGAATTAACCAACTCTTTGATGGTTTCTAAAAAGCGTTTTTAAGCTCCATATGAGCGTTTTCACTGTGTGTGTTCCTCCAAACAGAAGCTTCTCATATAGACGATGTTCAGGCAGACGACTTCATAAGAGTGTGACAAGTGCTTGGCATATGTGCTCGGTGAGTGAGGTGTACATTTATACATTATTAGGTCTTCGGATGGTCTTTTTTTAGTTTTATTACTTAATAGATTTACCATCAGCAGAGGCAGGCTGATGGGAATAACCAAAACCTGAATGACAAGTCTGCTCAACTCTCTATCGAACACAACACTTGATAATATTATTTTTAATTATTATTTTAGAGTTTTCTCACAAGCTAAGGTAGTTTGGCATTAATCACCGAACATGATGATGATGATGATGATGATGATGATGATGATGATGATGATGATGATGATGATGATGATGATGATGATGATGATGATGATGATGATGATAACAATAACAATAACAATAACAATAATAATAATAATAAAAAAAAAAATAAAATAAAAACCCAATGTGATTGAACCAACCTCGGCTGATGCCACACTAAAGCGTCGTGAGTCAAGAAAAATAGAAAGACTGAGGAGGGAGATTACTAATATGACTTCCACTTGAAGGATCCGGGGAGTACTAGGACTTTAAGAAGGCTTATTGCTACACAGATTTCAGAGAAGACACGGGGTTGTAGCCAGCAAGAAACTAATGGTAAGCGGCTGTTGCAATAACGCAAAATCATTTGCAATGGTTATGGAAAGAGGTGGAGAGTACTGGAAATCTGTGGAGACTTGTCGTCACTCAGACTCCAGGGAACACCACCGGTTATTATCAGTGAACAATCGCTTATGATGACCTATGTGAGAACTAGTAAATACATAATAATAATAATAATAATAATAATAATAATAATAATAATAATAATAATTATTATTATTATTATTATTATTATTATTATTATTATTATTATTATTATTATTATTATTATTAAGAAAAAGGACTCCTAAGTATTGGACATTATGCAGACAACTAGAGAAATACAGCACCAAGGCGAACAATACGGAGAACAGTGGAACGGGAAAGAAAAAGGCGAGATTTATTTCTCGCCTTTTTCTTTCCCGTTCCACTGTTCTCCGTATTGTTCGCCTTGGTGCTGTATTTCTCTAGTTGTCTGCATAATGTCCAATACTTAGGAGTCCTTTTTCTTAATAATAATAATAATAATAATAATAATAATAATAATAATAATAATAATAATAATAATAATAATTATTATTATTATTATTATTATTATTATTATTATTATTATTATTATTATGTATTTACTAGTGCTCTGGGAAGAGCAGCAACTACGTTGACAAAAGAAATTGCACATGAGAATGCATGGACATGGTTACGAAAAGGGCACTTGGAAAGAGAAACGGAAGCCCTCTGACAGACGCAATAAACACACACGGTCATAACAAAGTATATAAAAGCCAACAAAGAAAAGACACAGGAAAACATCAAATGTAGATTATGTGGACGAAGTGATGAAAAGGTAAAACAAAACATAAGCCCCCTCCCCCCATAGAATAGAAAATAGACATGGCTGAGTTGGGAAAGTATTCCACTGGGAAGGACTACACTTTGAACGCACAGAATAATGATACAATAAAAAAAAGAGAGATATAATATTTGGGATAATAAAATACCGACAAACGCAACATATCAAGAAAAACGGACAAATCATCTTGGCATAACTTTGGAATCAAATTGCTCATATTAACTTACATTTTGTAAACTACATCCGCTGGAGCTTTGAGGAGTGTGAAGTCACTAATTATTTACCATTGCTCCTAGATAAACTCTGACCCGTAATGCTAGCATGTGCCAGAATTCCATCTATGTGTTAAATAGAATATATCTTGGGTATGGCACGAAATTGCATCTGATGGTAAAGTCTTAATTTGGTAGTTTGTGTGTTCATAGTAACTCTGGTCTATTCGTAAAAGAAAACCTCTTGAAAAATAAAGAGTACAATTCTTATACTGATCAATCCATCCCCTATGCAAACTGACTCCCAACCAGAGCCATCTAGCGGTTAGAGACTCCAAACAGCCAATTTGCAAAGCGAAGATAACTCAATTAGCGACTAAACCACATGCCCCCTTGATCTTCATAATCCGCCATCCACGTCGGCCGTCTTCATTCACGTTGCGACCTTCGTACGGGTTCTTCTTGGGGGACTTCGACAACCTCTTCATCTGATGGTAAGGAAACTCTCCGTATATCTAATATGTGACGAGGCACTCTGTTAACTGACACATTGTTTTCAGATAGTACATCAGTTACTGTTCCTTTTCCCCAGCAGGTTGTACATCTTGCCACAGCTTTTATAGTTCGATGGTGTCTCTCTATGATCCCATTGCCGCTTGGGCTGTATGCTGATCTAAAATATTGCCAAACACCCCACTTCTCACATAGCTCTCTAAAAACATCCGAGCGGAAGGACATTCCGTTGTCCATTAGGACCTCTTCTAATGGTCCATTCTCCATAAACACTCCCTCAACAACTCTCTTTATCTCTTCTGCTGTTTCTGTTCTAATTTTTCGTCATATTGCTACTTTCCCAGGTCCACAGTCAATCATAGTTAAATACAGTTCATGGCTATAATGCGTGATATCAATGGCCAGTCGCCTCCAATTTTCTGTTGCATGCAGCTTTCCTTTTTCCTGCCTGGATGGCGCAGGGTCAATGGACTGACAGTCCCTACAGTGTTTAACTACATCCTGAACATCTTCCATTGCGATGTTTGAATTCACTTTTCTTTCCAGATATAACATCCTTTCCTTACCAAAATGATGCATATTATGCAGGTGCTTTATTTCATCTACTATACAGCACACCGTAGCTACATCTTTCTTCTTTCGTAGCCAATATGGAACCAATGTGATGGTTACTTTCAGTTCGAATTCTCTGATCAAGTCTCCAAGTGCCCCGAGTCGACGCTTGATAAGCATATCAGCTGCTCCTTTGGTTCTGATCTGTTTATCTCCCGACACTTCTGACTTAATCCACGATGCCACTGTTGCCGAGTCCGTTCTAATGTCCACTGCTTGTAGCCCCCATTTAAAAGCCAGGTTGATGCCCTTCATTGTGGCTTCGAGCTCCGCAACATTGATGTGGGCGCTATCATTCTTCTTTCGTAGACAGGCAGCATCTTCAACAGTTACACCTACTATTTCCAACAATGCTCCTAATGCCAAATCTTAGTCGTGTCAAGCAATAAATCTAGCGGTATATTTCTTACTATAATCTCGGCATCAGTCTCTCCACAACACTTCACCTCTCTGCCATCTACTGCTCTAATATTGCCGGCTCCATTCCAGAAGTTGGCAACACTTGTCGTGACAAGTGTAGTTATACAGCCGGTATCAACAAGGGCTCTCGCCCTTTTTCCTTTGACAGTAACAACTATCTGTGGCAGTAAACTCTCACACGCCTTTTCAGAAGTAAAGGGGCGACTACAGTCTGACATCTAAAGCATTTTCCAATAAATGTATGTCTCCTCACTATCTGCTCTTCTTCACCAGGCTTGTTTGTGGTAGAGGTTGCAATTGCTCCCAGTTCACTAGGACGTTTCACCAGCACCCTGGCATGCCTCAAGATCTCCTCTACCTCCATGGTTTCAATGTCAGTCATTCGTCCCGTGTATCCGGCCAATCCCGCTAGTCGCCTTATATCTGCCGCATATACATCCACCGATTCTCCGGCCCAGGTTACTCTTCTGAGCATGTTATAAGCCTCAAAAGCACTCTCCGAAAATACTGTCTTCAATCTTGTTTCAATCCTATCGGCATCTGCCTGGTTCGCCTCTCCCATTTCCAAATAAACTGCTAGCGCATCCCCCTCCAAATACATTGGGATCAATGTCGCTACGTCATCAATCTTTTGCAGCTTTGCAACTAGCTTCAGCTTATTAAGCCACACGACCACATCACCTAAAACATAAAAGTCTGATGCTCCACCAACTGCCAACTGCCAAATTCAGCTCTTTCTCTCTGCACTTCACCCTGCTCACTGAGCAACACACCTCTTCAATCCAAAGAGTACAGTTCTTATACTGATCAATCAACCCCCTATGCAAATTGACTCCCAACCAGAGTCATCTAGCGCTTAGAGACGCCAAACAACAAATTTGCAAAGAGGGGATAACTCAATTGGCGACTAAACCACAGTAGCCATGTTGCCACCATTACTTTCGATATGCACTCTGAGTTGATTAAAATGTATCGTTTATTTTTTACACAAGAAGGTAATCTATAAACAATTTGTATACGACAGGTATGCGCGACTTCAGCATAGGCTAAGCTTACAAGAGTTAACATGCCGTAAAAGCCAACAAGCAACCAACCTTCTATTTAATGGTCTTTTGAACCAGAGGTGGAAACATAATTATAACTCGTAGTGAAAGGCTGTAACGGTTAAATAACGAAAAGTGATGCCCAATTATCAGCAAATACGCCATTAATAACAATATTTCTGTCCATTAGTAAAGATATTTCACGCCAATCTAAATGCAATATTCAAGCTGAGCGGCACCATATGAAGGATTGGCATAGCGTCATTGTTAATTACCTCTATGAATGTTATTGAAACATTCCATTTGTTAATTAGCGAATGAGTTGGTTACTAAGAAACAAAAACGGCCTTATGAAACAAACATCTTTCTTTATTCGTTGTATTTGCAATAATATGGAGTAAAGCTAAAGCTATTGTTTTCTCATATCATTAACAACATCGTTATTTTAAGTAAAGCGACTAAAGAATCAGGGTTACCGTACAGGATGGTATAAGATAACAGATGAATCACACTGAAGTCATGCTCTTACATCTGTATTTTAAAGTTTCTTTTCCATCCATTTGTTTCTTATTTTATTTACAGAGTACGATCACGCTTAACCTGATCCAGGATGATCTCTCGGCAATAGGTTATATTTTTGACATACAACATTCGAGCGATCCTAGTCGACCGCAAAAAAACATTCAATATTTTATAGATTCAATATTTTGAAGGCTTCCTTCTCAAAACACGGAAAAAAAATATGTTTTCACTCATACAAAGTAAAATCATTTCGAATATCTTTAACGACTTATTAGTTGCACGATTTAAGACAAGGGAAAGCAGGCGAGGAGGGGAGTTAATGTCATAGGTCGAATAGGCTTGATTGTGGACAACATTGAATTCGTCCTTTCCTGTCACACGATTTTGCATTGTCTTGCGCGTTTTCGTTACTTATTCTTATGAGAAAGACACCCCCACCTCTAACATGATTCAGGATGTTGTCTCCTGATGTTTTACTCAGCCTAGAATAAACTTTTTTTTATCATAGTTCAGCCCAAACAAGGCGAGACACCACTGTAGACGTAAGGGCTACTAAGAATTAGGGTGAACGTTTTGGGGGTCATCCTAAATTGGGAGCTGTGCAGTGAGATGACTGTTTACATTAGTTTTAAATTTCTGCATGTCAGCAGAGTCGAGGAAACAGGGAGCAAGGACGGGGCTCTAGAGGCCGGCAGCACAAGGAAATAAGCTATTGGAGTAGAAGGCTCTCCGGCATCAGGGGACCTCCACAGTGAATGGATGGGACTTAGCCGATTGGCGGGTTGGTCTAGTGTATTTACGTTGAGGGGGTACCAGGGCAGCAAGCTCATCAGAGCACAATCCATTGAAGTAATTGTACAACAAGCACAAGGATGCAACATTGCGGCGATGGGACAGAGGCTGGAGCTTGGTGGATAGTGAGGGACCTATTAAGTTGACGACTCTTTTTTGGACCTTGTCTAAGAGGAAGAGACTAGTGGATAATGAACCAGCCCAGATGTAGCAACAATACTCCATGCATGGGCAGATGGTGGCTTTGTAGAGATACAAGATAATGTTAGGTGTGAGAAGTTTACTAGCACAGTAGAGGGATCCCACCTTCTTTGCAGCAGCTTTGGCAATGTCTTCAATGTATTTATTCCAATTCATGTTACCTGTGAATGTTAGGCCGATGCGTTTGAACATTGGACTCTCAGGAAGGGTGTATTTGCCATGGCAATCGGTGGTTGAAGAGGTTTCTTGTAGTTATTTAAGGAATGTAGCTTTGTCTTTGCAGAATTAAATGTTACCATCTCTTTATGACCCCATTCCACTACAGACTGAAGGTCATTTTGTAAGGATTCAGTCATTGCCTCGGATATATGTGCGTCCGTTTTTCCCACATGACGAGAGTAGAGCGTGGTGTCATCAGCAAATATATCCATCTCAGACTCAATGTCATCACGGAGGTTGTTTATGAAAATCAGAAATAGTACAGGTCAAAGGATGGATCCCTGGTGTACACCAGCATTTATGTCATGTTGCTTGGACTAATGGCCATCAAGGACAACCTGGATCTTTCTTTTGGTTAGCAAGGATTTAATTATATTAAATATTCGTCCACATGAGTTAATATTTATGAGAAGACCTTCATGCCAGATCTTGTTAAAAGCTTTGGATATATCAAGCGCTACCACCCTAGCTTCACCTGCATTATTAAGTGTATGATATATGCGTTCAGAGATGACCGTTAGGATATCTGCAGTAGATCGTGTTTGCCCGAATCCATACTGGCGGTCAGAAAGAAGTTTAGTATTAACGAGGTGCCGGACTACTGCTATATTGATTAAGGATTCAAAGATTTTAGCTAAGTAGTCTGATGGGGCGATAATTCTCAGGATCAGTTCTATTTCCAAAATTCTTGAAGACTAGTACCACAGAGGCAATTTTCTAGCTATCAGGGAAGCAAGATTCAGCGAGGCATTTGTTGTAGAGTTTGGAGAGGACAGGGGCCAGCTCAGCAGAGCATTTCTTTATTACTGGTATAAGATCAGACCCACACGCTTTGGAAGTGTCAAAGTTTTTATACTGTCCCTGGAGTGATGACCAGGTTGTCAAGTGTGTCTTCTGTCTGCAATGGAAATTTCCTTCGTCAACTTACTGTGCTCGAAATTGTGACTATTCTCTAAAACATCTGCTATGCGGAGCAGTCACAAGTTTAGCATTCAAGTCTGGTGATGTTTTACACTTAGCACTGTTCGGTTGTATAGCACAGCGAGTACAACTTCAGGTTATCATATAACAGAAATTTAAATTTCTCATAAACGTGTTAAGAAGGAAGATGTTTTCATCACCACTCTGTATCATATGATTATTTATAACTGAATTGGCCGAGTCTAAAATTGTAAATTTCTAATTAGATTTGTTCAGTTCATCTTCGTGTCGCCATCGTCGGCATATGATGCTTTAGTATATGAGTTCATAGAAACCTTCTTTGGGACGTATTCTAACAACTTAATGGCCTAGAACAGCGTGTTCATTACAATTTAAACTATCTTGTGTATAACATTAAACTACACTCAGTTCGAATGTTAATATAATAAACAAATGAGATGGCATTCATTTTTTTTTACAAATAATTGTACAAAATAAAGAAGCTAAAAAACAGATAATTTTGTATTTTTATTTAATTTTATAACATTTTCACAAAAACTAGTTTATGCTTTTACATACACAGCATCTTTTAATTGTCATTTTTGTTTTACTTTTTTTACCAACTACTTTTCTTAAATAGGATTTTGAAAATTAAATCTTATTATTACTGTATGGTTTGGCCAGTAAATCATTAATTAAACCAAATTATTATAAAACTATAACTAATTTTTCTGCAGGTACTACATTTATAAACTTATGCAAATAAGTTCCAAAAATTCTTTTAATACATTAGTATTTGCTAATAATTTTAAAGCCAGTTTAAATGAGTTCTTATTCGACAGTTTAAATGTTTCCAAATTTCTTTCAGTGCTTCCTTTGTATTTGAAATGTTTTTTGTTTCGGAATTTTTGACATAGTGAGTGATAATTTGTAAAATTTAGATTATTCGACATAAAGATTCCCGAGTTCGGCAAGACGCACCTGAAGAAAGTTGGAGGTTACATCATCCGAAACGTTGTGATAATAAATTCCACGATTACAACAGTAGTCTGAATAATTCAAATGATACAAAGTATTTATTTGATTATATTTTTTATCTAAAAAAGAAACCATATTTGATATTTTAAAATAAAAATCAGACAATGTAATTTAATATTTATTATTATTTAAAACCGACTGATGACTGAATTGGTTTTTTTATATAAAATTTACGTTTGACCTATATCGAAAAAGATAAACTATTACTTTTATTTCTATGACCACTACAACTACTACTACTACTACTACTACTACTACTACTACTACTACAACTACTACTACTACTACTACTACTACTACTACTACTTATAATGAAAGGTTTAAGTTAAGTCAATGTAAACAACTCATCTGGTTTTTGTGAGTTTTAAGCGTCTAAATTTCTCTTTAAAAAAGATATAATATTCTATAATATTTTTTACTTTTAGTTTTAAAATGACATTGAAAGTCTAGATTTAGTAAGAAAGTAAGATATTTATAAATTTTTTATTTAATATTGATTCTATTTTTATAAAAGAAGTTAGTATATTTTCATTCATGTAATTATAAAAATGACGTTTTAGAATATTTAAACCTACTCAGAGTTAACTTTGTACGAGAATTAAAAGACTATTTCTTCCTGCTACTCCCCAATAGGGCGTTTAATAAAGAAAAGTTCCGGATGCGTTAAATAAAGAAAAATTCCGGATGCCAACGTATTCTGAGAGAGACGCGGTAGGAGTGTGTGCGTTGCTCGCTTGTTCCCCTACACACTCTTTGTTTAAACATGTATACGAATCGCAAGAACTATCCGGATTAAATATGTTTGTTATTATATGATATATCAAATCGATTATTGTTGAGATAATAATAATAAGAAGAACGAAACATACTATTTTAATTGAACCTCTATAAACTTGCCTATAATAGATCTCCCGATCCACAAAAAATCAACTATACTTTATATATAAGAATTAACCATTTCATTTAATAATATTATTTACACACGCAAAGACTAGTGGTGCAGCAACTTAAAGTGCTAAGTATAATCAGTGGCAGTCCCCTCCGTTGAGGTTGAAGGTTCAATCCACAGTACGAGTGATACTAAGAATACAATTGAAAATTACTTAAGACTTCTAGCCGTATATTAAATAAAGGTGTCCGTCCTAAATTCCGTACAGATTCCAGAGTTAGACACAAAGGTTTCTGAGTTCAACAAGAGTCACCTGAAGATGTTCAGAGGTTACATTGACCGAAACGTTGTGAGAAAACGTAGAATAAAACGAGCTCGCAACCCAATATAAAAACATATATGATGAACGTATTTTTTTTCAAATCTCCTGACTAGTAAAATCTCCTTTGAAATTATACAGCTCTTAATATAAAGTCAGTGACTTAATATTGTGAGAAATGTTTGTGATATTTGTTTGATTTCGTCCGTCGTTTGAAGATGTCCATGTTTTGAAAATGGAAGCGAGTACATTTTCTTTTTAGTTTTAATAGATGCGAAGTCAATGCGATTGAACTCTGCGTGTTTACATAATATTACAACTTGTAATGTGATATTAGTTGCATTTCCCATGATTGCGGTCGTGGCATGTCATAAGAGATATCGCTATACTAAAAATAATTTCACACTAACTTTCGGTTTCAATCGCTTTGGGCAACTTTATACAGAAGAAGAAATGGTGGTTATTAGTGGGAACACATAGGGAATGAAAAAGATCCACATCGGTGGTGTAGAGCGGGAAATCAGCTGTTAAAGTGAAAAAGGAGGGGAAAGAGGCTGATAAAATGACTGGAATGAAAACAGAAGTGGTGGGATGGAGTGGTCTTAAAGTTGAACAACAGAAATTGTCAGAGGAGAAAAAGGGTGGAAATTGGTGATTACTAGTTAGTAACAAAACGAACGAAAAAGCTCATAAAAGAGGGAAACTAAGAGAAAAATGAGGAGCGGGAATGAGGAAGCTCATGTTATGGGTGGAGTGAAAAAAGAAGGCTCAATAAGTAAAGAAAAAAGTCGTAAGGGAAGAAAAAGTGGTTGTTACCTGGGAAAATAATTGCAGGAAAGAGAGGCCCACAGAGATCGGATGTAGTGGGAAGAGAAACGGTTAGAAAAAAACAGAGGGGTGAGAGGAAGCGTCTTATAAGGGATGTTGAAAAAGAAGTGGAAATAGGAGTAAGAGGATGAGAAGTGGTGGTTACTATTTGAAAACATATAGGCGAAAATAGATTTGCAAAAGAAATGGAAAGAAAACAGGGTGGGATTATCATAAAGGGGGCGATGTTCATAAGTTTGAGCTGTGAAAATAAAGAGGAGCATAATAGTTGGAGAAAATCGAAGTAAACTATGAAATGACACCAGTCATATGACGTGAATCGGACCAGTGCATTTTATTAATAAACAGTTGCTATATAAATTGAAGTGGCATGACATTGAATTAACATTTTAGGCTAGACTAGACGCTCAAGTATTGATAGGGCAAATAGTCTATGGAACGTAAGGCACACGTCCCCACTGCAAGGCAAAGGAAATTGCAGTGTTTGACTGAAGACCAATGTCTCTCTAGATTAGTTTGCCTTTTTCATAGCATATCAACAATTTTAATTCTTTTATGCCGAAATACAAGACCCATTGTAACTGAACTGAACCCATTGTAACTGAACTGCTATTTTTTCCATAGCTGATGTGAAGCTAGAGTTTGATCCCTATGATCTATATGGTGGGGATGCTATAGACTTAATATATGTATCTTTCTTCTTTTACATGAAAACAATTATTAGGGGTCATGAAACGATTCCACTGTTTTTTCACCTAGAATATTAATTTAGTTTAAATTGTATGCGATTAATTGAACACATGTTGGTATTTTACTTCCAGCTGGGTGTCAGCAACAGTATTAGTGTCAAATTGAACACAAAGGATCCAATTTGAATCAATTCAAATCGGTTAGCCATAGTCCATTTCCTAGTTCGATGCTATCCAACATATCACGCAACAGACATGTTAAGAAAGGATAAAGATAAAAACAAATACCAGTTCAATGTTGTGTGCAGGTTTCTTCAGTCAAATTGTTTCGAAATAAAATTGACTGTTTTAAAAAATAAAGCCCCAAATTAAGTTGTTTTAAAATAATTGAAATTAACTCAAATCATTTGAATTTGTATAATTCCATGTAGCTTACATTTCAGTCTCATTTTCGGTAAAAATAATTCTTGGGATTTTAATCATGCATAAGAACCACTTTTTATAAAGAAAAATGAAAAAATGTAAAGTCTATATTATTCGCTCATATCCATGCTATTATTATTCAGATCCAATAAAAATCAGTCAAATGGTTTCAGTAAAGCATCGAGTTTTTAGGATATTATGAACAAACACAAATTAGGGACCAACGTCATTTAAACTTTTTAATATCTTAAGAATAAATCCAAATTAAGGAGTTCTTTAAATGATTTAAAACTCCCTGAGTTGTTTCAATCTATGTACTCTGCATGTGACTTACATTTCATTAAAATTGAAGGTTTCAAATGTTGTAGACTGATTCAAAACTGTTATTGCTTAGTTGTAAGTCAATAATTATAAACACTGATGTGAGACGGGGATGTTTTATTCTTGAAATGTCAGAAACCCAACTATGTATCCTAGAATTTAATTTCTCCGTTTGACGGGAAAAGTTGTTTTTGTTTATTTAATGCCTTAGTAGTCGTAGATTTTGAAATGAACCTGTTATTTAATCGACTGCGGTAGTGGATATGTGTGTAGGTTAAGGTGGATTTTACTTCGAGGTGTGTGTAATCCATTCTTGCAAGAGAAACCTACGAAACTGATAAATGAAAATTTTAAAATATCAGACTTAAACAATGTAATCGTGTAAAAGGTTTAATCGTTTAAACTACAAAATTGCTTACAATGTTGCTTTACATACATGTGGTTGCTGATTGTTTTACATTGTGACAAATTAAAGAACCAATAACACAGGCATTTTTTTTCATATTTTATATCTAAAACGTAGATAGGAACACTATTACATAATAAAATATACATTTTATTATGTTTATATATGTAAGTTCTAATCTATTTATTTTCTTATATTCATTAGGGTAAGTTGATGTCATTCTTTTAGCGAACAAAATTAGGAAAAATCCAGATAGTTATGGTTTAAAGAAATAAAAATTAACACTTAATTTGAAATTCGTACTTTTTATTATAATTTTACGAAAACTTTGTTGAAAATTGTATTATAAAATGCATAAATATCATTCATTATTCAAATGGCGCAATTTTTCCACTAGGTATTAAAAAATACCTAGTGGAAAAATTGCGCCATTTGAATAATGACACCCCCAAAATCAGCTATTTTAATAATTAAATCCGAAAAAAGGGGCTATTTTATTAAATGAAAAATTTCCTTTGTTTATGAAAAATGTTATCCAGAAATGTTGACGATGTAATTGAAATAATTAATAAAATTATTTTTGATAGATTAAACTTTGGTGTAATCATCACTTTAAGTAACACTGCAATAATTTCTTATACTTGGAAAATAAGAATTTTTAAATTGAGTTCTTAAAATATCAGTAGAAGTTAGAACTAATATATATTTAACGACTTTCTTCTAGTGAAATCACAATAATTAAGCAATGATAATTGTTAATAGATTGTTTCTATTTCAGCCATTTTATTTTAATATTTTTTGTGCACTTGCCAATTGTGCCAACTATTAGGAATTTCCAAATGCGTGATCAAAAAATCGATCTACATTTATATATATAAATCGACTTACACACATATATATATATATAAATCGACTTACACACACACATATATATATATATATATATAAATCGACTTACACACATATATATATATATATAAATCGACTTACACACACACACACACACACATATATATATATATATATATATAAATCGACTTACACACACACATATATATATATATAAATAGACCTACATATATACATAAAAATCAACCTACATTTATATATAAAAATCAACCTACATTTATATATAAAAATCGACTTACACATACATATATATAAATAGACCTACATGTATACATAAAAATCGACCTACATTTATATATAAAAATCGACTTACACACATATATATATAAATAGACCTATATGTATACATAAAAATCGACCTACATTTATATATAAAAATCGACCTATATTTATACATAAAATCGACTTACACACACATATATATATAAATAGACCTACATGTATACATACAAATCGACCTACATTTATATATAAAAATCGACCTACATTTATATATATAAATAGACTTACACACATATATATATATAAATCGACTTATACATATATATATATATATATATATATAAATCGACTAACACACATCTATTCCATAAATCTCAGTTGTATGTATGTATGTATGTATGTATGTATGCATGTATGTATGTATGTATGTATGTATGTATGTATGTATGTATGTATGTATGTATGTAATTCTTCTCCTCCGAGGGTACCCAACAAACGGTCACATGGTTGACATCATTCGAACCGGCCAGACCAGGGATGTATGATATCTCAGAATCGGAAAAAGAAATTGACTCTTCGGGGGTCAACTGAGCACTTTTCTCCAATGGATTTTTCCTCCATTTTCCAAGGTTATTTAGTACTAATTTGAGAAGAAATCAATGATATCATGTATAAGTTGAGAAATAATGCAAGTAACGATTTTAACAGAAAATGGCGTCAGAGGAAGGGTCTCATTCCTTTCTTTTCTTCTTTCCCTCACACTCCCACACTTTCTACTTTTGTTTTTTTTAACTTAAAACATTTCTCAGGGTTTGGGGAGAGTAAAATAAAATTGGGGGGGGGGGGGGGGGGGGAGGGTGCTAGAGAGATGGGGGGGGGGGGGTCTGGAAAAATCTTAGGGGTGGTGCCAAACTTTTTAGGGGTCGGGCCCAATTTTTTTTTTTTTTAACTTAAAATATTTCTCAGGGTGATTCTGCAGTACAGGTACCGGGAGTGCTTCTACAATAAAGGACTCGGAGGCTTCTGCAGTATAGGGACCGGGGGGGTACTTCTGCAGTATAATCACCATGGACGCTTCTACAGTACAGGACCCAGAGGCTTCTGCAATATAGGGAGCGGGAGTGATTCTGCAGTATATGTGTCGAGGGTGCTTCTGTAGTATACGGACGAGGGGTGATTCTGCAGTACAGGCAGCAGGGGTGCTTCTACAATATAGAACCCGGAGGCTTCTACAGTATAGGGGCCATGGGTGTTTCTGAAGTATAGGCACCAGGGCGCTTCTACAGTATAGGACCCAGCACACGGGGGTGCTTCTACAATATAGGACCCGGAGGCTTCTGCAGTATAGGGACCAGGGGGTACTTCTGCAGTATAGGCACCAGGGGGACTTCTACAGTATAGGACCCAGAGGCTTCTGCAGTATAGGGACCGGGGGTGCTTCTGCAGTATATGAGCCGAGGGTGCTTCTGCAGTATACGGACGAGGGGTGATTCTGCAGTACAGGTACCAGGGGTCTTTCTACAATATAGGACCCAGAGGCTTCTGCAGTATAGGGACCAAGGGTGCCTCTGCAGTCTAGGCACCGGGGCGCTTCTACAGTATAGGACCAAGCGCCGGGGGGTACTTCTACAATATAGGACCCAGCTGCTTCTGCAGTATAGGGACCGGGGGTGCTTCTGCAGTATATAAGCCGAGGGGGCTTCTACAGTATAGGACCCAGAGGCTTCTGCAGTATAGGGGCTGGCGGTGATTCTGCAGTATAGGCACCGGGGCGCTTCTACAGTATAGGACCAAGCACCGGGGGTGCTTCTACAATATAGGACCCGGAAGCTTCTGCAGTATAGGGA
Organism: Sepiola atlantica; assembly: GCA_963556195.1. NCBI lineage: Eukaryota > Metazoa > Mollusca > Cephalopoda > Sepiida > Sepiolidae > Sepiola > Sepiola atlantica. The sequence goes on from OY744524.1 coordinate 49,272,183, forward strand.
CCGAGGAGTACTTTTGCAGTATAGGCAGCAGGGGCGCTTCTACAGTATAGAACCCAGAGGCAGTATAGGGACCGGGGGTGCTTCTGCAGTATATGAGCCGAGGGTGCTTCTGCAGTATACGGACGAGGGGTGATTCTGCAGTACAGGCAGCAGGGGTGCTTCTACAATATAGGACCCGGAGGCTTCTGCAGAATATGGACCATGGGTGCTTCGGCAGTATAGGGCCCATAGGTTTCTGCAGTATAGGGATCGGGGTGCTTCTGAAGCATATGAGCCGAGGATGTTTCTGCAGTATACGGACGAGGAGTGATTCTGCAGTGCAGGCACCGGGGGTTCTTCTACAATATAGGACCCAGAGGCTTCTGCTGAATATGGACCATGGGTGTTTCTGCAGTATAGGGACCAGGAGTACTCCTACGCAAAAGGGACCACAGGTGCTTCTGCAGAATACGGACCATGGGTGCTTCTGCACTATAGGGACCGGGGGTGTTTCTGCAGTATATGAGCTGAGGGTGCTTCTGCAGTATACGGACAAGGGGTCCTTTGGCAGTATCGGCACCAGGGTGCTTCTGCCCTAAAGGGACCGGGAGTGCTTCTGCAGAATACGGACCCTGGGGTTCTTCTGCACTATAGGGACCGGGGGTGTTTCTGCAGTATATGAGCTGAGGGGGCTTCTGCAGTATACGGACAAGGGGTGATTCTTCAGTATAGGCACCGGGGGTGCTTCTTCAGTATCGGCACTGGGGTGCTTCTACAGTATAGGACCAAGAGGCTGGAGAGATGGGGGGAAAATATTTTTGAGGAGTGGGGCCAAATTTTTTAGGGGGTCGGGCCAAATTAAAAAAAATATATATATTTCTCAGGGTTGGGGAGAGTAAAAAAAAATTGTGAGCTGTGGGTAGGAGAGATGGGGAGGGGGTGGGGAAAATTTTAAGGGTGGGGCCAAACTTTTTAGGGGGTTGGCCCCAATTTTTTTTTATTAAAAATATTTCTGAGGGTTGGGGAGAGTAAAAAATTGTTGGCGGCGGTTGGGGGTGGAGGATAAAAAATTTGGGGGCATAGGGGAAATGTTTTGGGGGTTGGGGCCAAATTTTTTTAATTTTTGAACCTTAAATACTTCTCAGGATTGGGGGGGAGTAAAATCTCTATTGGGGGGTGGGGCTGAAGGGTAAAAATTTTTGGGGGGCGTCGGGGAAATTTTCTTTTTTTGTCTTGAACTTAAACAGGCTCATTAATATGAGTTCTTTTTTATGATAGTGATACTACATGAATAACTTGATTTTTGTTCTTTGATACGACAGGGGCGCATTAATATGAGTTATTTTTTTAGGATAGTGACACAACATGAACAAACACTATTTCGTTTTTTTGACAGGACAGGGGCGCATTAATATTAGTTCTTAAGTATGCGAACTGGGCTAGATATAGGTACATATATAGTATGTGCAACCTTGCAGAGATAGGTAAGTATATAGTATGCGCACCGGGGTGGCGATAGGTACGAATATATTATGCGCACCGGGCGGCGATAGGTATATATATAGTATGTGCACCGGGGTGACAATAGGTATGTATATAGTAGTGCATAGGGGTGGCGATAGGTACGTATATCGCCCGTGCACAGGGGCAGCAATAAGTACGCATATAGCATGCGCACCAGGGCGGTGATAGGTATGTATTTAGCATGCGCTCCGGGGCAGCCATCGGTACATATATAGCACGCACACCAGAGCGGCAATAGGTACGTATATAGCACGCACACCAGAGCGGCAATAGGTACGTATATAGCACGCACACCGGGGCGGCGATAGATACGTATTTAGCATTTGCACCGGGGCGGCGATAGGTACTATTTAGCATTCGCACTGAGGCGGTGATATGTACATATTTAGTATTCGCACTGGGGCAGCGATAGGTACTTATGTAGTCTGCACACCGGGGTGGCATTAGGTACTTATATTAGCAATACACATCGACAAGAAAATGGTTTGGATAATCACAGATTTCAGTGTAGTTCTATTAAAATAGTAATATCTTAAAAACTAAAGCACTTTAAGTGCTCAAAATATCATCATTTTGTTAGGAAATGAATATCCTTTCAGGTACATTCATGAATAATAATATACATTATATATTTTAAAGAGTTTTGAGCAAATAAAGGCCAATAAATGTTAACACTATTTTCAGCAATTTATGTCACTTTTTTTTTACCCCCGCATCGTTTAAAAGTCTCGTACCAACCCTCTGTGCGGAATTTCGTCCTAAAATTGTGAAACCAATCAGGGGAAGCATCACTTTTAATGTTTGTCGGTGTACGAAGTAAATCGGCTCATTCATTTTTTTTTTAAATTTAAAAAGTAATCCTTCAATACGACATGGGTTTTTAGGCGATTACGTGTGAACACCCTTAAAGTCTTGGCGAAAAAAAAAAAATTTAGAATTTAGAGTGGGGGATCAGTTTCACATATAAATTTAATGTAAAATGATCTCCGATTTCCCGGCCATTCTTGCCTTTTAGTGAAATTTATAAAATAAATAATTACTCTAATAATTACCACTAACTCTAGGTACGACTAACAAACCCACCTCCTAAAATGCCTTCTTGAACGTATCGTACCATTAACCTTAAATATGAGTGGCAAACCACCCCCTAAAACCTCCCTTAACCCTAACACTAAGTCTGAATGGCAACCTCCATCTAAAACAAAACCGCTTCCTTAACCTTATCACTAACCCTAAGTCCGAGTGGCAATCCCTAATCCTACAAAAAGCCCATTAAAACCACACATAATCGTCTAAAAAAATTTTTTTTTAATTAAAAAAAAAAAAAAAAGCAGACGCCCATAAAAAAACGCACAGGATTTATTTTCCATAGAAAAAAATTGATTAATGCCCTTAAACGCTAGAATGGCCCGGAAATGGTGAATTATTCTACATTAAATATATGTGAAACTAATCCCCCACTCTAAATTCTAAATTAATTGTTTTTTTTTCTTTCTGCTAAGTTTTCAGAGTGTTTACATAACCTGAAGTTCAAGTGGTAAGCCCCCCCCCCCCCCTCCTCTCACAAAGACCCTCATAATCGTCTAAAAAAAAACAAGAAAAAAAAACAAAAGAAAAACAAGAAAAACGCACAGGATTTATCTCCCATAGAAAAAATAATTAACTGTCCTAAAACGCTAGAATGGCCTTGAAATGGGGGATTAATTTATAATTAATTCATGTGAAACTGATCCCCACTCTAAATTCTAAAATAATAGTTTTTGTTTCTTTCTTTCTGCCAAATTTTTCAGGGTGTTAACATGTAATTGCCTAAATAAAAAAAGTAGAATCTCATATTTTGGGAAGGCAAGGGGGTGAGTTAGCGGAAGGTGTTAATCTACAATAATGCCAAAGAAATCTTGCAATATATTCATTTTTAAACAGTCCTAGTATTAGATTTTAGTTTCTTGTACATAAAATGTATTACAATTCAACTTTGAGTTTTCTCACTTCTTTCTTTTAATGGATTCATGATATTTTTAAGGTATTGCAGCATATTTATGTACTTGGAAACCATTCATTTCTGGAGATTTTCAGTGGCACATTCTGATTCCTTGTGACGAAACGCATATGGTCTTAAAGAGGGGAAAATATCCAATTGTGCAAGGCACAAAAATAGTCATAACTTCCTTATTTTTAGTCAGATTAAAAAAATTTAAAAAGATTCTTTCTTAGATCATCGAGCTCTTTCTATATATGCCATTATTAAGATATTTTAAGTAATTTAATTTTTTTCATGTGTATTGCTACTTATATAGTATCTGCACCGGGGCGGCAATAGTTACGTATATAGTATGCGCACCGGTGCGGCGATAGGTACGTATTTAGCATTCGCACCGGGGCGGCGATAGGTACGTATTTAGCATTCGCACCAGAGCGGCGATAGGTACGTATTTAGCATTAGCATTGGGGCGGCGGTAGGTACATATATAGTATCTGCAACGGGGCGGCGATAGGTATGTATATAGTATGTGCACTGGGGCGGCGATAGGTACGTATATAGTATGCACACCGGGGTTGCGATAGGTACGTATATATTATGTACACCGGGGTGGAGATATGTACCTATACAGAAGGCGCAGACAGAGGTGGTACTTTTTATAAAAATATGTCTTTTGCCCTGGGTAACATAAGAGGAATGGTGGGGAAGAAACAGCTTTCGCAAAAGGCAAAATGAGAAAGTAGCAGTGAAATGGGGCGACCGGGGAAGAGAAAAGTAGAAAGATAAAGAGACGAGGCAGAGAAATAAAAGTTTTAATATAAAGATGTTACACACGCAATTTTTCTTCTATTTTATATTTTTATGACCTCGAGCAACGCCGGGTAGCCCTGCTAGTATATATATATATAAAAATAGACCTACATGTATGCATAAAAATCGACCTACATTTATATATAAAAATCGACCTACATTTATGTCCAATACTAACAGTTTAGTTCTGCCCGCATTTGTATTTGTATTTTTAAATTAATTTAATTTTCAATTTTCAGGTTATAAATAAAATAAAATAAAGTAAAACATCTCCTTTGCTATTTATGGATGCCCAAGTCGAATGCAAACCGCACGATATTATTGTCGGAAACGCTAGTTAGATGAATACATCCATTAGCATTCTGTTCAAATTTTACTTGAGAAAAAGTGTTTGCTCTGCGTATAGGGGTTTCTTCCAATTGAATCCAAAAGTTAGATAGACAAAAAGAGAGACCACATACGAAGTATAAAAGATTCATGATATTTGGCTCACCCTAAATATAAACGTGGAACTCCCGAATAATATAATTCTCAAACAATGAGAAAATAATAAAGATGGCAATAAGAAACCGAAGTAAATAAAACTGTTTAAAAAAAAAAATTCCTCAAGTGTCACTAGGAAACAATCAAAAGATAACGATAATAAAACATGGTTGAGGAATTTTGCAATGAAGTTAGGTATCAAGATTTGCCTGGCCATATCGCATTTTCTTGTGCAGAAAACATCACAATGCCTGTGTTATAGTCAAAATGTGGCTGAACCTCAAACAAATTGCTAACAAAGGTTTTTAACTTCGATATTGGGCATGAATAACCTCTCTTTCAGATAAAAAAAAGTTTACCAAAATTAGCCTTGCGGAAAGGGGTCAACGGGCACCATCTTAAAAACCCAACTTAACAATATTAAAATTTCGAGACATAAAATTCCTAACAAATATGTACATTATTCCTGACAATTACTGACAAAAATAAACATTTTTCCTGACAAAAAACCTTTATTAAATTAGAAAAAAAAATGTTTGCATGAAAACCCACACAGGGCCCACCCCAAGCCAGCTTGACATTTTCTTGGTGTTTTAAATTGTAATGATAGGTAGCTATATGCTTAATAATAAACTAACACCAGAAAATGACTAGCCCTGTCATTGTTTTCATGTTTTTAAAAATTTCTTATATACATATGAATATAAAAGGTACAAAAACAGACTAAGTAGCCTTTTTCAAGGCAACAATTGTCACATTAATTCCTAACATTTCATAACAAAATAGGTACAAAATAAGTACAATTTACAATAAAGGAATGGTCAGTTGGTCGAATGCTGGGGCAAGGCTCTTGCATAACCACCACAGAACAAGTTCATGAACGGACCAAAGGTAACTTCATCATCAAGATCTGGCTGTGGTGAGTTGCTGCAGTGGAGGCCTTTGCAATTACCACACAAGTTTGAACAGTCAATGCCATGTTTCCTGCAACTGCATCTTGCTGTAGTACACCCTGAAGTACAGTTACACCCAATTATAGACAACAAATTTACAGGACTAGCTGGCAAGTCAGTCTTGATTGGTTGTAATTTACCATCTGAAAGTTTCCATCCCCACTCATCAGGTTTTAGCTGGTTTCTACATTTCCATTCCTAAATTTGGAAGTAAACTCGAAGACTGTGGAATTTCGTAGCTGCTCTTGTTGGTGACAATGATTTGGCCTCAACATACTTTGAGCTTTTTGCAACCTTTTCTTTAAAGCGCCTCAGTCGGAGATGATTGATGTTTTCCCCATCATTACCATTGTACAGGCACACTAAAGCCTGCTCTCCAGCTTCAATAACCTCTTCTGCACTGCTATCCTTGCCAAACACTTCTGCCAGTTTGAGGAAGTTTCTATTGTTCATCACCTTCCGAAGGGATGCTGCCTTCCTAATTCCATAAACACTGGATGTAGAATCACAACCCAGTAGTGCATGGATGAAAAGAATGTTGGAACAAACCACATCTCCCAAAAATGTCCTCATCTCTTTGATGTTCCAGACTTTCATACTTTTTGCACTATCCTTTGGATGTGGCGTGAAGAAGATGTTGTAACCATCATCTCTATTGGCATGATAACATAGAAGAACCAATAAGTCAGTGTCATCTGCTATAAAAATGGTTTCTCCTGTCTGTGCCAGTTTTAGAGCAGTCTTCACAATCAATACGTCAGCGTCTCCAGATGCATAGACTACTTTACAACCTGCTTCCTCCAAACTCTTTCCCAGCAAGTTGATGAACAATTGTTTGTTTTCTTGATTAGCTAGGAAAACATTCTTTTTTTAATTTGAACACCATTAAAGGGGTCAGTGACACATTAACACCAACAGAGCCCCCTGCTCGGCATCGGTGAGTCACGTGGATGGACCACTTTCATACCCATCAAAAACAATGCATACTTTTCCATATCTAGTTGTGACATATCTGCTGTATTGGGCACAGATCTAATCAAATGTGCGACCTTTTTGCCATGGGAGATGTTGAAGTAGTGCTCCACCATTTATACTGTGGATCTGAAGACTGTGGACCTGATTGTACAGGAGAAGTCAGTTCCCATATTGCGTCTGCCAAGGCTGTTTTTTTTTGCCTCTTGCGGTAGTCCGAAAGAATCAAAAAATGCAGGTGGGTAACCACAAAACTCATACTGGAAATGTTCTTGCTACTGAGTTGAGGGTTCATTGGTAGATAGCGCACACAGTCTCTGGAATAAGAGTTGTGGATCAGTCTCAACTGCTTCATCTTTGCTGAGCGAAACCTTTGACCCAAGTTTAATTGCCTGATTCTTTATTTTAAAAGTGTACTCGTGGACATTTTCTCCAACCATTGAAGCTATGATTGCTTCTCCTATGGAGTTTGCTCTGTCCACATTCACCTTTTTGTCTCCAGTTATTCCACTTGACATGCTGTGAATGGACGGATCTTCCGTAGAAGGGGTCATATGTCTGGAGAAACGCAAGGAGCTTCCATGTATCCCTCACATCTCTCTCTCTTTTCTTGCTGAAGTAGCCTCCTGGTGCTGGTTACTAGTGCCATAACGAATGCGTGCTAGTTCTTGCATTGTAAACTTGATTTCAGTGCACGCTGGCAGTGATAGCGTCCAAACCAATCGTTGAATTTCGTCCATTCCTCTGCCATGAATAAGACCTCCAGACGTCTTCATGCTTCTCATTAGCACCTGCTCACTAACCAGATCCATCGACAAGCCAGCCCAGTAGCGATCACTCCGTCTAATCACATGGAATCATTCAGAAAATTTCTGGTACACTTCAGGATGGCTTTTCGGCAGCCCCTCCATTTGCTGCAAGTACAAGTAGGTCGACTTTGCATATAGGATGTGTCCTGCTGCAGCGAATAATGGCAGCATTTTCCTTACAACGTCAAGATGCAATTCCCAGTTCCCAGTGTGCTCTGCCTTGATAAACAATTGCAGGATCTTCACCATGTCAATGTATTGAATCCACAATTTTGCTGTTCGCTGGTCAACCATCGCATCCTTCACATGGTTGATTCTCTGGGCAATCATGGTCATAGACTCTGATGACAGAACATTATTCAATGTCTCAGTCCCATCAAGGAGACCTTTCAATAGCCCCTGAGCTTCCTTCAGGTCTTTATTTTGAGGAAATGACTCTTCTGCATCAGTGTTGGGTTGATCATTCTCAGTGACATGTGAAACTAGCAAATCATAGGCTTTCGCTAACAAAATAGCATTCAGAGCAGCATCAACTAAGAAGTGAGCATGAATGGCTTTTGCAATTGCTTTGCCACTTAGCATGTGCTTGACTGTGTTTTAGCATACACAAGTTCAAAAAGTTCTTGCAATTCAGAACCTGTCATCAAATGACCAATTGACCTCAGAAAACTCATCTGTGTATGGAGCCCACCAAGTCGCAAGACAAATTATTTCAGGGGACTAAAACTAGGCTGTGACTCGACTATCATCATTTCTTTATACCAAAGTGGTTGATCGAATGTTAGAATTGGTGTAATGTTGTTTTTTCCTGGCTAAATCACTAATGTAATATAACATTGAGTACACGCAGGTTGGGTTACCAGGGTCCATGTCGATCATTGGCAAAAAACTCTAGCTGATTTCCCAGTATATGTTCTTTTGTGCACTGACTGCATAAGGCTTTATCATGCGGGTCTGGACGGATGTGAAATTAGTGAAACCTCCCATAGGATGTCAACATTAGCAGTGGAATCGACAACTTTCTTGGTCTGGAGCTCTTTAAATGTCACTGGTGGTTTGTTTGTGAGCTGTGAATCTAGGTACTTGATGTTGATCCTTCCAACCCTTATTATATCTTCTGAAAGGACCTGAATCCTTGAAACTGATTTTGCTTTAACTTTCCCGGGCATAAAAGATGCTATGATGCCCATACCGTGGAATGTGTTGAATCCATCAATACTCCTTACATACTGCTCCACATTATCAGCTACAAACTGCATAAATTCAGTTTCAACAGGGGGGAGAGTTTCAGTGCCATGAACAAGAGCAGCACTTCTTTCGAATTTCTGGACTTCCGAGTAAGATGAAGAGAAGCCATGCTTATTCAGAGTGTCAATTAAGAACCTTGATCCAAATTGGTCATGAATTTCCACATCTAAACCAAACTGCAAAGGTGCAAGGAGAACTCTGGGTCTAGCAGCCTGCATTATCGCTTGACCAAGTTTTAATTCATTGTCTTCGCCTGCAAATATCTTCCTGAGAAAGATCAACAATGTTTTAGGAACATATTCAAGAATCGCATCCTGTTCAAGATCATTCTTAGACGGGTAATATTTTGAACTTGTCTGGATACCTTTAATGTCATTTTTGATAAGCTTGGCTGCCGTCTCTATGATTCTAATGGCCTCTGATTCTGAATTGTCTGTTGAACGGCTCTATGCATAGAATTCATGGAGAATACATTTTGCTGTATTTAAGAATGTAACAACATTATGTTTCCCATTAATTTTAGTCACAATGATTTTGTCTTTGAAATGTTCTAACAATCGAGATTTCATGTATGAGAGACTGTATGGTTAAAAGCCAGTGTCCTCGAGAATTTCCTCCATTTTTGTAACAAGATCGACACTGGTGAGTTGCTTCTCGTCATTTTGCTGCAAATATTTAGCAACTTCCAGAAATGATTGCTTTCTCTCTGAATCCTCTGGTCGACCAGGGTTTTGTTTCTTAGAAGAATCAGCAGAAGGAATGCCTTACGAATGTTTTTATTCGAATCAAAGTTTGCAAAACATGTTCTGCGATAACGTGCTACTTCTCAAACAAGGTCAGCTACATAACCTATTCTACCTTTAACAGTGGATGCCCAGCCATCATTTTTTCGGACTTTCTCACAAACCTTTAACACTTTGTCCTTAAACTCAATAGTTTTTACATGGGAAATATCAACACCTTTTCTTTCTATCAGATTTTGCTCCAGAACCACAAAAAAAGACAATGCTCCTTAAAGTTAAACACACACAAAGAGCGGCTTGCACGGGATAGCATTTTATCATGGGTGGACCTGTTTTTACGGTCAATTTCTGTGTATCCAACGCTGTCTGCATTTCTTGTGAAGATGTTGACCAATCTGAATTATGATCTTCTCTCCACGTTGTTCAGAAGCTCTGTTAATGGAATCGATGCCCTTCTGGCTGACGATGAATGTTTCTTGATTACTGGACAATTCATTTTTGCAAATAGCACACTTGTCAGCATCTATAATTATCGGTACTTCAGTTTGGCCAACCTGGAATTATAATA
>OY744524.1:49287252-49317252 GCA_963556195.1 Sepiola atlantica
ATAAAAAAAAAGCAATGGATGAGTGTGTGCGAAGGTTGGCAAATAAATGAAAATAAATGAAAAAAGAGGAATAGGAATTATAATGTTGAATAGGAATTATAATGTTGGAGTAAAAGCAGTTAAGGATTCGTGGGGTGGAGGAGAATAATATTAGTTCTCAATTTACATTAAGTGCTATGGGATGGTTATTTGTAAGGTTGAAAAATTTAAAAGTTAAAAATTAAAAATTAACAAATAATAGAATTTAAAAATTAGTCTAATGTTAGAAAGGGGTTGATGGCTGGGAGGAGGGGTGTCAGGAGGAGTAATGAAATTTATGTATTTAAATTTTCGCTTGTGCCTGCAATTTGAGATGAGTTCAGTTTTAGAGTTAATAATAGGTTTGCTTTTAGCTGCTGTAGAAATCATAAATGTTTCTAATGTACATAGTTGGCAGAAAGCTGATCCTGGAGTGTAGGAATTAGACCTTTTTAATATTGTCCAATGTAGGGAGTAGGGAGTGTTTTTACTGTTAAGGCTTTTTATTAAATTGGATAGAGAGGTGCTAGTGGCATTATTATTGTGTTTGAAAGAGTAGATATGGTTTGAGATTCGGGTCTTAATGGAGAAGGCACTTGCCCCAATATAAGTGTGTATTTTGTATGGGGTTGTTATTATAGTATTTGTGTTATTTATAGTATCGGGAATGTTTTGGGTTTGTATGTTCAAGTTCTGGGCCAAAGTTAAGTTGGAATTGTTAGGTGGAGAAGATGAGATAATTTGAGGGGTGAGATCAAGATTATTGTTAGTTAGCGGGGGTTGTTGGTTAGTGTGAGAGGTGTTATTTAGGGTGTCGTTTGATAAAGGGAGTTGGAGATGGGGAGAGCTATAGGGTGAGGGGAGAATTTGTATGTTGGTGTTTGTTTGCATAATGCTGTTTTGGGGGAATTGCTTAACAGTACAAGCATAGATAACGTTACTTTGTATGCAATTGCCATTTAACGGGCATTCTCTAGATTTCTGGCAATTGCAATTATTAGTAGGGTGTATAGTAGGTGCTGGTTGTTGGGCAGATTTAATCTTTTTGTTATTAGATGTGATGATGGTTATATCTATAAAGAACTGCAAAAATCCTATAAAACTACTTCTAGTAACATCTTGAATAGCATAAACGATGAAGCTAAATCCCTATTAACATCTTTAAATATCCTTAATTACACGGAAATCTTTACCCCAGCTACACCCAGATGCACCTTAAAAGACCACAAAATAAATTTTCACGAAAACCCATCCATTAGACTAATCTGCCCATCCAAATCTGACCTAGGCAAACACTTTTTAGATAGAATCATCCCTCACTTAAAAGAAAAATTTCATACACCCTACAGCAATCCTCTGATGAGGTTACCAATTAGTTCCTAAACTTCAGTGATAAGTCTAACTTAAACTTGAATTTTATTACCTTCGACATAACACTTATTATCAGTCCATTTCTCCTATCCTACTAAACAAAGCTTTAATGTTCGCTAAGAATAACTCAGACATCACAGACTTAGAGATCAAACTAATAATTTTAGCCAGGAGATCCCTATTAGAATTTGACAATAAATTCTGGACCAAGAAGGATACCACAAATAACTTCGATATCACTATGGGAGCTTCGGACTTTGCCCAGGTTACTGACCTTGTAGGATTGTACTTATTAAAAGAATTGAAATTTGACTTCGGACATTTACACGGTGGGCTATACAGGGACGATGTACTTTTTGTTTCTAGGGAGAGATCGAGGCAATACAACAACACCATTAAAAATCTACGTAACTTTTTTTAAAACTTCGAATTAACCATCACTATAGAAAATGAGAAAAGAATATCTGACTTCCTTGACCTAACATTAGACCTTAACTCCGAATCCTTTAGTCCCTACCACAAACCAAATCTGACTCTCTTCTACGTACATAAGCTATCTAACCACCCAACATCCATCATTAATTCAATAGTCCCTTCAGTCTCTAATAGAATTTCAAAGTTATCTGCTAATAAATCTATCTTCGAACAAAATTCCAACTTCTACAATAACGCACTACTTAATTCGGGATACACTGATAAAATGAAATACGAAAATAATCCCTTTATCCAGAAGAACAAACCATTAAATGTAATCACACACAAAATGGCAATACAGGATAAACAGATACCCATGAAAACCAAAACAGATGTACCCACAACAACTGTCAATATTGACAAACAAGCTGACTCTCAAACATCATCAATAGCGTTGGAAATTCTTTTAATAGTCAAAAACAATTTATTTTGCTTTAACTACGTATTGGCGTTAAAACTTATTTAATATATAGAATTTTGGCCTCTCTCTATATATATTCCGTATTTGAATTATTTTTTCTGGCCTGAGGTCGGATACTTTTAAGACAAGCTTCGTATATATATATATATATATATATATATATATATATATATATATATATATATATATATATATATATATATATATATATATATATATTAGTCCGGCACCTAGTTAATGCTAAACTTCTTTCTGATCATCAATACGAATTTAGACACGCACGATCTACTGCAGATATCCTAACGGTCATCTCTGAACGTATATACCATACACTGGATAAGACAGGTGAAGCTATGGCGGTAGCGCTCGATATATCCAAGGCCTTTGACAAGGTCTGGCATGAAGGGTTTCTTCTAAAACTGCACTCATATGGTATTACTGGGCAAATATATAATATAATTAAATCCTTCCTAACAAAAAGAAAGACCCAGGTTGTCCTCGATGGGCGTTCTTCTAAGCGACATGACATAAATGCTGGTGTACCCCAGGGATCCATCCTTGGACTTCTACTGTTCCTGATTTTCATAAATGACCTCCCTGATGTCATTGAGACTGAGATAGGAATATTTGCTGACGACACCACGCTCTACTCTCGTCATGTGGGCAAAACCGACGCGCACATATCTGAGGCAATGGCTGAATCCTTAGAAAATGACCTCCAGTCTGTAGTGGAATGGGGTCAAAAATGGATGGTAACTTTTAATGCCGCAAAGACAAAGCTACTCTCCTTCAATAACTACAACCTCTTCAACCACCGATTGTCATGGCAAATAACACCCTACCTGAGAGTTCATCATTCAAACTCCTCGGCCTAACTTTCACAGATAACATAGAATTGGAATAAATACATTGAAGACATTGCCAGGGCTGCTGTAAAGAAGGTGGGTTCCCTCTACCGTGCTAGTAAACTTCTCACACCTGACATTATCCTATATCTATACAAAGTCACCATCCGCCCATGCATGGAGTATCGTTGCCACTAGTCTCTTCCTCTAAGACAAGGTCCAAAAAAGAGTCGTAAACTTAATAGGTCCCTCACTATCCACAAAGCTCCATCCTTTGTCCCATCGCCGCAATGTTGCTTCCTTGTGCCTGTTTTACAAGTACTTCAATGGATTGTGCTCTGATGAGCTTGCTGTTCTGGTACCCCCACGACGTAAATACACTAGACCAACCCGGCAATCGGCTAAGTCCCATCCATTCACTGTGGAGGTCCCCTGATGCCGGAGAGCCTTCTACTCCAAAGCTTCTTTCTTCGTGCTGCTGGACTCTGGAATTCCCTCCCTGCTCCCTGTTTTCCTGACGGTACTGACATGCAGAAATTTAAAATTAATGTAAATAGACATCTCGCTGCGCAGCTCCCAATTTAGGTTTACCCCCCAATTTTTTTTTCACCCTTTTTCTCAGTAGCCCCTTACGTCTACAGTTGCGGCCTGCCTTGTTTGGGGTGAATTATGTTAAATATATATATATATATATATATATATATATATATATATATATATATATATTAGACAAACTGTCTAGTATTGGAGGGTCAAGTCTACTCATAATATAAGGAGCATTTTCTCTGTGTGTGTCTGTCTGTCCGTCAATCACAATTCTTTTTAAACATAAGTAAAACATTTCGAGATCGAAATATCTTAACTTCTTTTAGAAATGGAAAATATGGCATTAATAGACAATAATAAGTCCCCCAAAAATGAATACAAACATAAAAATAAATAAATGAATGGTTAAACATCATAAATAGCGTTGGAAATTCCTTTAGTAGTCAAAAACAAGTTATTTTGCTGTAAGTACGTATTGGCATTAAAAACTACTTAATATATAATATATACTGGGATTTGCAATTTGGGCCCATATATATATATATATATATATATATATATATATATATATATATATATATATATATATATATATATATATATATATATATACTAGACAAACTGTATAGACCCGGAGAGTCTAGTCTCAATAATAAAAGCGAGCCAGTCTAATTCTCATGTATCGTCATCTATCTTGCACGTCCTACAGTATTGTATTCGAATTCTTCAGTTTTCCTTGTTAAAACTTAGACTACGTTCTTAACGACTAAAGATGTAATTCTATTCAATTTCGTTAAAAGTTTGCTATCCCCTCGGAATACTTTGACACTGGTGGGCAATAATAACCGATAGAACAATAGAAATGGCACAAACCTCCAAAGCGATTACATTTGTTAAGACTTATCTTTATATAATATACCGTCTACTCTATATAGAGCATTTGTTAGAGAATCAGACTGAAGCAATCAAGGTTCAGTTTTTGATCTCGGATCTCAGCATCCAGCTTTTCTCTTCTCTACTCGTTCTTGGAAAATCTATTAACTTAGAGCATACATTCAAGTTCTGTTTCTTCGTAAACAGCTAAGCTCTTTTTATTTTGTAATTTGTTGAAAAACTGTAATTCCTCTATCACTTTGCCAAAATAAATCTGCTTACTTTAAATAGAAAAGGACACTAATAATTTATTTACGCAGCCCGAGCTAACAGTTTAAAAAAAAAATTAGTCTTATATTGCAATTACTACTTTTTCACTTCTCACATCCGATTTCACGCCACAAACATTACTTTGTTCATCTATTACATAAAGCGGACTTTTTTTTCCCGTGTACATTTGGCGAAGAAAATCACCACATGCATCATACACTACTAAAATACCCACTGCCATACTCTTATTCACTCAAGCATGTTTGCAGAAACTTTTGTATAATTTGATCAACATATAAAAAATATTGAATTGAAAAATATTTAATTGAAAACTGAATTATTCGAACCATCCTGACTATAATAGTCTGATGTTTCATAAACGAATGATTGTAGAGTCAGTAAATCACATGATTGGAAACAAAGTGGGTTATGTTTTTCGTTTTTTGCAGACGACATCGTAATACGACTCATCAGACGTTAATGTATTAAACTGAAAGACTACAGAGACTAAAGACAAGTAAATTCACTCAGCAAACAAAACAAGAAGTAATTGTCTACGAAGAAAAGTTCGCTTTAAAAAAGTATTTTGTATTTGTTTGTGCGTTTGTGCTTAGTTATGTGTTTGTGTGCGTTCGCTTTCCAGTGCGGATGAGTGTGTAGTTTGATGTCTTTATCTTATGGATGCGTGTGATTGCATGTCTGTGTCGGGCGATGCATTTCACTTCACGTGATGAATTTCAGATAAAACCTATTTTAGGTTCTTACAAACTCTAACCATAAACTTTCCTTTTTTTAAAGGAATGCTTTTTCTTGTTTTCTTTTTTCTGCCACTGTTTTTTTTTTCGATTCTTTCTCTCCTTTTTTTTTCTTTTAAAATTTCCTATCACATTCTTATTTTCCTTTTTTCATTCTTATTTTTAGTCATTTTCTGCTTTTCTCTGTTTTATTAATTTTTATTATCGTCTCTTCTTTTCATTCCTTTCTTCCTTCCAACAAATTTCCTGTATTTCATCGCCCTTTTTGTCCCTTTTTCATTTATATCAGTTTTCTTCTTTTGTTTTTGTTTTTTTATTTGATTTTCACTCGTTATCGATGTCTCCTTTTTTCTTTCTGACAAATGTTGCCCTATTTCCTCGCAATTTATTCTTTCTTTCTTCCATTCCAATCATTTTTTAAAAATTTTTTCGAATTTTCTCTCATATAGTTTTCATATGTTTGTTCCTTTTTTCTTCACCTTTTTCTTTCATTCCATCATTTACTTCGTTATTTATCTTCCTCTTTCCTCGTACCTTTTTTCTAAGAGATTTTGAAATGTATAGCTACGCTCTATACATGGAACAGTGGCATTTTATGGAGAGCACAATTTGAGCATGCTCAACATAATTCTATATGAAATGAACATAAGAGTGTTTACTGCATCAAGATAAGTAATTAAGTAATGCACACTCTCTCATATATAAGGGAAAAGCGATACACTACCAGTAACCATGCGGTTTTGAATCTGGCTTCAAATTGAGATATGCATAAGACACTAACTCTACCCTCATAGATACAAGTCAAACTCAAGTTCTGCCAAGCTATTGCATCACTTTTACAATACCATTGGGAAAGGTATGAACCCATCTCTCTTCTCCAAAATAGTTGATTAGACTCTCAAGCATTGTAGGGAGAAGAATATTCCGAGATAACACTTTCGAAAGTGCCCATATATATCTATCGTATGCCAGGTGAAAAGAGCGGGTCTTCTTTTACTCAATCCATGTACTATAATTAAATGTATATATAGGAGTCGTCAGATAATCATATGGCCATACGTCGATATCGGCGGTAAAATCAATCCAACTACACATTGCAATACACAAGGATCATCTACATTAAATACATAGATAATAGGCTGAACGTCTGCACGTGTGGAGTTTGTATTATATATTATACACACATATCTAAATGAATAAATACGAAATTGTTTTCCATTTATCCGAAGAATATTTATATGAAAACATCTTAGGTTTACTTAATTAAATGATGCAACAGGAATTTACTCGCTATTTACATTTAAATTCCTCTCTCTTTACTAACTAATTGGCTATGGCCGATGGGATAAGACTCTCGACTACGAATCAGTGGCGATTTGTGATCGGGGTTCGCGCCCACCGACCGTTGAGAATTAGTTCCTACACTGAAGATTGCGTTAGCATGAAATATCGATGTCTGTAAGTATTAAAATATTTATTTAGATTTACTATGAAAAGGTAAAAAGCAAATCCCCCTCCTCTAATCATTCTAAATTACAAAAACAATAGATTGTTAATTTAAAAAATCTTCATTAAGATTTTTTGTGCTTTAATAATAAAGGCGAAAAGCACAAAGTAACAGTTTCAAATCATTTAGCAATATAACATTTTTATTTGACTAATCGACGTTCACCTTTTTCGTTTATTCATTTCATTGTATGACCATTTTTTAATGAGACATTCATTTTAATTTTTATGGCACTACAAAATAAAATTAGTCGACTTTGAATATCGAAAAAACAACAACATATAAATTAACCCTTTTATTGTTTTTTTATTTAATTAATTAATAACATTTGACTATGTTCATACGCAGTAAATTTCCTCAACATTGGAATATATCAAATAATATTATGACAATTCTTCACCTTGTGAAACGTGGTCGTGTAAGAGCTCTGTCATCTGGAACTCCGGTTTCCTGACAGAGCCACACATAGCGGACTGGATTAGCACAAAGCGATATTAAGGCCACAACCCTACAGAATTCTGATGAAAATCCAGGAGAGTTTGGCATCAAGATCCTTCGTCCTCTAGTCATCTTTACCTCTGTGTGTGACAAGCAAATACGTGTCAGGCGCGAAACCGCAAATCACATGAGTGAAAGTGACAAAGTTGCTGCTGCGCTATTCCTTTGTGTGTTCTGGACCAAACCTCCCCCGACTTTGCATGCAACCACTGAGCCTTGTTACTCTCGGTGTCGGGGGAAAATCCTGCAATCCTGCAGATTAACGAATAGCTGCGATAAACGAAAAATCATTCATGCATACCGGACAATCTTAAGGCACGATCTTTGCGAGCTCTATGCAGGTCCGACTAACTCAACAAACACATAAACGAACAAGCCAACTACCAGCAGCTGAATAAATGAATGATGATTGTAGCGTTAAGTTCAGGTCATCCGTTAATGATATCCACTGATATTTAATGATGTCACTACATGATGTTCGATGTTCAAAAGTTATTTCTTTAATGAAAATCGCTCTAGACAAGGCATGAAGCCACTTGATGTAAGGCGCTAATAAAATACCGCTTCAAGGTCCAAAATTAGCCAATGATAAGTGTTATATGGATAGATTCCGACCCAGAAAACAGCAATTCTTCATCCTTTGTCAGAAACATCGCTCATGGAATGTGAGGACTAAATCACAAAATAAGAGAAGCGAGAGTTACGAGGCTGCCGAAAGTAAACCCAAAGTCCACTTCTACTCTCCTTAATACTTAACATAGTGTTTATGAATTTATTTTTGTATTCGATCATATACTGTAATTCAGCTCTGAATAATTGTACATTTAATTGTGAGTAAACTGAACCTAATATTTATGGTATTGTAATGTGGCCAGTGCAGTTAGGTTTCATTAGCTTGACTGTGTTAAACCACGAGGCCAATGCAATTTCCTGCGATTTCGCTTTCAAAATTTTGTCGCTTTCGTTCTTCTTTCGATTTCTTTTTTCTTTCTTTTTTCTTTATTTCTCTTCATTCATTCCATTTGCCATTTCTTCTTTTTCTTTCTTACCTATCATTTAATTCTTCCTTTCTTCATGTCTCGTTTCTTTCTTTTTTTCTACCCATTTCTTTTCTTCGAGTATTTCTTATTACTTTCTTTCTACATAGAGACATCTCATTTTCATTCTTTCTCTCTACACATTTATCATTTATTTTTTATACACATCTCTAACCTTTCTTTCCTCCTTTTTTCTATCGACGTATTTCTCCTTTTTTCTTTCTGTCTTTTAAAAAAAAACAACGAAATGAAAGATTAGTAAATCTTTCATTTCGTTGTTTTTTTTTTAAATTTCCTCTTCATTTGTTTCATTTTTCATTACCCTTTTTCTCCTTTTTCTTTATATATTGCAATATTTCTCTATTTTTGTATTTTAGTGAACATTTCACGTTCGAAAAATACTTTCCAACAAACTTACTAGGAAATTGGCGCATCACAATCTTTTTATTTCTTCTCGGCGATAATAATAATAAGATATAACCTAGTTGATTTCTGCCTTTCTTTCATTTTTGATGTTTCTTAACTTATTTTCTTATTATTTAGTTTCATCCCTTCTTTATTTCCTTATTTTATTTCTTTTTTTCTTGTACTTTTTTACTTTCATTATTTTCCTCCTTTATTTTGATTTTGGTTTTAATTATTTTATTTCTTTTTTCTCTTTTGTTTACCTTTCCTTTTTATTTCTATATCTTTATTATTTATTATTTATTTATTATTTATTATTTCCTTTTTATTTCTTTATCTTTCTTTTACCTTATCTATTGCTTTATCGTTTTCTCTTCAATTTTTAAATCGGAGGGATTTATAAAATCGGGAGACCTATGTTTTGAGGCATTTCCGTTCGTCCGGATTTTTCTCCGCAACCATCCATTGAATTTCTCTGAAATTTTGCATGAAGTTGTAACTTTGGTCAAGTGAGAAAGTGACATTCTCCGATTTTTGAAAAAAAATCTGGTTAGCCCCCCAGGGGGTCAAAAGCCCCCAAAATGGCAAAAAATGACATTTTTTGCCCCATAACTTTTCATCTATCCATTCAATTTCTCTGAAACTTGGCCAAAATATGGAAGGAATTATTCCTAATAGAAAATACGTATCGCTGACCTTGGAAACAATCTGGTTCGCGCCACCAGGGGGTCAAAAGCCCCCAAAATGGCAAAAATTACCCTTTTCTCCCATAACGTTTGATCCATCCATTCAATTTTTCTGAAACTTGGCCAAAATGTAAAGGCAATAGTTCTGGATATAAAATGAACATCCTTGACCTCAGAAAAATTCTGGTTCGCGCCATCAGGGGGTAAATGGGGGTCAAAAATGCCGCAAATTGCCCAAATTTATTGCATTTTACACTCGCCACATCGAGTCACATACAGAGGGGGTCCACGCATGCGCGGCTTGTTCTTTTTGTTCCTTAACCATTTCTTTCCTTAGCTTTTTTCTTTCCTTCCTTCTTTCTTTCTTTTGACTTTTATGTTGTTCTTTGTTGCTTTCATTTCTGTTTTAGTTCTTTCTTTCTTGATTTATTTTTAAGTCATTAATTTTATGTTTTTAACTTTTTCGTACTCTTTCTCTTAATAAAAGACATGTCCAGTGTGAGTATAATGAATGCTTACTCTGCCCCAGTTCCGTGCTTTTGTTCCGCAGCATATGACATACATGATTGAGAAGTTAAACAGTCCCCGCAGACCGGATGTCCGCGCCATGTAAGGCTAGTTAGAAATGCCAGAGAAAACCTATCAAAAAGTTACCAGTGTTTATCTTATCACCCCCCCCCCCTACACACACCTACACGCACACCTGGGAATTAGTTGATGGGCGAAGCGGAAATGCTTTCCTATCATCAGCCACAGTAAACAGCGTATACTGGAAAAAATATAATTTTTCAATGTTACATACCGATATACGATTACTAAAATATTAGCGCTGCAAAATCTTCCTATTCTGTTAGTCAGATTCTGCGTTCATGCTCAATCTAAGTGGTGTTTACTTTCTTTCATTGTAACAACAATACTACTTTTTATGTTTATGTGTTATACGATTTCTAGCCTGACGAATCCCTCTTCGAATGAAATAAACGTTTTCGTGTAGCTTACTTGCCACCAATATACTTTTCTTGTACTTCTACGCTCTCTAAGTATTTCATTAAAGTGAGTAACTTCTTTTCTAAGAAACCGAAATGAATCCAAGTAGATATAAATTAAGAACTAAATTAAACACGTTAAATATATTCATTTGTCAAAATATGAATTTTCTTCAGATATTAAAATATTTGATTATTTTCTATGGAACGGAAATGCATTTTACAGAATTTGATATATTCAGTAAACTATTTTTGTTGGTAAATTAAGTATTTGGTAAAAATAATATTTTTATTTCATGGTGTCAATAGATGAATTGTTTGATAAGTAACCGAATTGAATTGTACTGTAATCATAAAATTCTTGTATGTAAATAAATAATTATTTCTAAATAAGTAAATCATGAAAATGGCTGACTTATAAGCAATTTCGGATAATGAATTCATTGCAATGTCTACAGAGCCCGTTAACGTCTATTACAGAAAAGTGTGGTACCGTAATAACAGTTATTTCTGTGTAGTGTAAATGATTATGAGCGTAGTGTAAAAGCACTTAAATGAATAATACTTCATTTAGCATAACAATAGCGACAATAGTACACGGATGCAATGCCAATTGCGTCAAACCATGGCCATCCCTACTACAGGCCAGGCAATCATGCAACTGGAGTCTTTTACTGGGGGCCATGTGAATTTTCTTAAATATTCAATATAGAAGTTGCAAACAAAGGGAAATTTTCCCTGTGAGATTAGCTTGATGTTTTTATGTGTTTTACATACCAAATAATAAGAACCACAATGAGCTAATTGATAAATTTGACAATTATTGATGAATTTCTATAAATGAAGAGACAGGCAACTTTGAATAAACAAAGGCAAATGCATATTTCAATAAGTGATTTTTATTTCAATGTAGGATTTTTTAAAGAGAATTTGTACTTGTGTCAAAAGATCATGACTTGTATATTGTGGTTAAAAAAAAAGAAGTTTGTTCAAATGTGATATGTGGTTTACTAACCAAAAATTTAAACTGTCCTCATTTTGATTGTTTTCAACACAAAATTTTGGCTATAGTATTCATTTCACATCATAAAATTACCCAAAAACAAAGTTCAAACTAAAATTTCAGTATCCAAATCTCTAGTGTTGTCTCGTAATCGATTAATCTAAGCAAACAGATTCACTGAAATGGAAGATGAAATGAGATAATACAATGTCGATAGATTAAATAGAAGGTTTAGTTAAAAATCTATAGGTGATCCTATAAAATGGACAGGGTTCACAGCAATGAGTTACGATAACCAGAATGTTGTGGCAAAACAAGAATGGCACTACTTACAAAAATGTCTAAGGAAAGTTCTTCACCTCAAAATTTGAAAGTAGTAATTAAAATTTCCCACTGAACAGTGGTATCCAGTGGAACTTTTAAATCAACACGATCTATTCCTTTCAAAAACTTCCATACTCATGATAAAAAGCAGTATCATTGAATATTTCCTCCTCTGTAAGACAATCTTTTTTGTGTGATATATCCTGCTATATAAAAAAGCGACATTTTAATATATTTGGAGATACCAGTTTCTAGGTCTGGCAGGTGATAAAATGTTTCGTATGCCAATTCATCCAACAGATATCCGCATTGTGAGCAAGTATGACCTGAATCATGGCTATACTCTCTAACATCAACTTTCAACTGAAGAAGTAATTTTGTTTTTTGAATATGGAATTTCTGAATAACATTTTGTACGGTAATAAAAAAAAGTACCACCAGAATCTTGTCTCAATTTACAAAATTCAGTTTCAAGACAGTCGGTGATAAATCCTCCAAGAATAACAAAATTGAACCCACTGTCAAGTAAATGTCAATTAAACAATTACATGTATGCTTGATAGCCATACTAGTGTCTCTTGTGAAGTATTTTATTCTCTTCCCTTGCTTTCCCCTCATTTGTTTTGCCATACTTCCAAAATTTACAAGAAATGTCAAATTTCCATCATTTCGATCTGATAATACGCTTTTCAATGGATCATTTGTCTTGACACTTCCATAAATATCTTTTACACTCACTATTTTCCAAAATTTCAAAACTTCTTCGATGAAAGTAAGTTTCTCTTGTATCATCATCTTGTAATAATGGATGAGTTTTCATTGCAGTTAGTCTCATCACAAAACACTTTCAAACAGTGGGAAACGTTTTGTTTCTCAACTGGTTTTGGAAGAACCGCTACTTCTGTTAGTTGTGATAACTTAACAAATTAATTTTTTTCATGCTCAAAAAGTTGTTTCACTATTTTCCATTTTGCTATCATTTCTTTACCATCAGAATAAAACCAATTCTGAACAGGCCTCAGTTATCCAGTTATTTCGAATACTTCTAAATATATGTACATAATCGAAAAGCAAGTATATACCATTTTTAGTAACCCAAGGCTTATTTTTAACAGTATCAAATTTCTTGAATAAAGCTTGATTAGTCCGATTATTGTCACAAATAACTGCAATTACATTACCTTTCGAATGATTGACTAAATCAACAACATTTCTAACATTTTGAAACAAAAATTCCGAATTTAGTTTGGCAACTGGGATCATCTTAATCAAAAACTTTGGTCCACCATGTAAACATTTGATCATAATACCCAATACAGTTTTTGCTAATACCTCTTCAGAATCTTTGGAAACACCAAATATGTTTCCCTCTTGATATTGAAAACTCACTTTAATATAAACTTTATCAACTAGGATGATACATTTTTTTCTGTTTATCTGACAGTTTGCTAAACACATCACCAAGAAAATTCAGATCATTTACCTTCGAAACTTTTGAGGTCATATTCACTAGTGTTTTCGTACTGGGTAATTTGTAATGATCTCGAAGTTTGTTATAAAGAGACCGAGATGTGGCAAAATATTCAATTTGAAACTTATTTATTCTGTTTTTCAACAGAGAAGAAATGTGTGTGAGTATACTTGCATGGTAACATTCAAATGTTAAGTTTTCAAAAACTTTAATTAAAAAAATCGGAATACTTTCAGTAAAAAAATGACAAGACTGGATGAACTGTTTATTGTTAGAATTGTAGCAGGTAACTGCTGGTACAAAATCATGATGGTCAATATCGGCACACAAATTTGTAAGATTATCAATTCTATCTTTATCTAAAAAATGTGCAAACTCCTCATTTTGTACACTTCGCACAGAAGCGGAATTTTTTGTTGTTGTCCTTGATTTTGATAAAGGACTTGGTATCACACTTGATGGCAAATTATTTAATATTGATGGAGGATTTTTGGGTCGTGCTTTTCCCATAACAAACACAATTTCATAACCAGGTGGAAAATACCTTTAACAAAGAACAGTGTCTGAGTGGTTAGGAGTGTTAGCTCTTGGTATTGCCGTTAACCATCTTTTTCTCTCATCTTGATCTTTTGGGATACGAAACACTCGAACCTTATTTTACTCATTATAATTGCCTTGACAGGCTGTCACACAACACTTTTTGAGCATTTTGAGAAATATTCAACACATATTAAAATTTAAAAAATAAAAGTGATATTTCGTGAATTAACAGAGCTGTTTACATGTAAATAAAGTAAACTTCCTAAGAATATAATTTGTAATTCAGAATGTACGATTTATTAACAAATTCTAAAAGACAACAATATTTTTTTAAACTTAAAAAAGTGATATTTCGTCAATGAACAGAGCTGTTTACATGTAAATAAAACGTTAAAACATTTATAGTATACTTCCTAAGAATATATAAAAGATTTGAAATTCAGAATGTACGATTTATTAACAAATTCTAAAGGACAATACTTTTTTAAAACTTAAAAAAAAGTAAAAGTGATATTTCGTCTATGTACAGAGCTGTTTAGATGTAAATAAAACGTTAACACATTTATAGTATACTTCCTAAGAATATATGAAAGATTTGAAATTCAGAATGTACGATTTATTGACAAATTCTAAAAGACAATACTTTTTTAAAACTTTAAAAAAAGTAAAAGTGATATTTCGTCAATGAACAGAGCCGTTTACATGTAAATAAAAAAATCAATTCTGACTTTTAACTCACGAACTTATAATCTTATAAATAATAATCTTATAAATAATAATCTTATAAATAATGATAAAATAACAGAACCTCAGCTGAAATAAATTTGATGAATTTAGTTTCGGAATGAAATTTGCTTGGACCAGTGACAACGAAGTGCTACCAGCTAAAAGTTTATCTGGTGACTGACTGGCCCCCAGTTCAAGCAGTCAGACGTGTGTCTAGCCGGCCTGTTATGGGTATGGCCATGCGTCAAACGCAACAGTATGTAAAAACAGAATAACGAAATGACTATTCTAAATAATTCAATGCGTGTTTTAAAACAAAGCCTAAATCATGTTTTTCTAACTGATCGTTTATCGAGGAGCAGAATTAAATGATATCGATAAAAGATATGTTAATGAATCATACTGAAGGCTAGGTTATTGTTTTTTTAAATAATAATAATAATAATAATAATAATAATAATAATAATAATAATAATAATAATAATAATAATAATAATAATAATAATAATAATATATAAATATTTGGGAGTTTGGGAAGCAGACACAATCAAATCAACAGAAATGAAAGAGAAGATTGGAAAAGAATACCTGAGAAGAACAAGAAAGCTCTTAGAAACAAAATTATATAGCAGAAACCTGGGCAGTATCACTAATAAGATATTCTGGACCATTCATAAACTGGACTAAAGAAGAACTCAGACACCTGTATCAGAGGACTAAAAAAATAATGACTATGCACAATGCACTACATCCAAAAGACGATACAGACAGATTCTACGTGAAGAGAAACGAAGGGGGAAGAGGACTGGTAAGTATAGAAGACTTGTGTGGACGACACTAAAAAAAGAGCTGGAGAAATACATAAACCAGAACACAGAAAGGCTGATCACCGCAGCAAGAGATACCGTCCCAACGAACAACGCAGGAAGCATCGAAACTGGACACAAACAGACAAGAAAAGAAAAATGGGAAGAAAAACAACTACATGGACGCTTCATAAGACTCACAAGAGAAGAAACCAACGCAAATAGCTGGACATGGCTAAGAAAAGGAAACTTGAACAGAGAAACGGAATCTTTACTGATGGCTGCACAGAACAATGCGATTAGGACAAACTACATTAAAGCTAAAATAGATAAAACTCAGGAAAACAATAAATGCAGACTGTGTGGACAAAGAGACGAAACAGTAAATCATATAATAAGTGAATGTAGCAAACTTGCTCAAAAGAATACAAGAACAGACATGATTGCAAACAATTGAATTTCGAATATGCAGACAAATGGTACAAACATAAACCAGAAACAGTACGGGAAAACGAAAAACACAAAATCTTCTGGGATATGGATATACAAACAGATAAACTCATAAAAGCAAGGAGACCTGATGTTATTATAATAGACAAAAAGGAAAAATCTTGTAAAATCGTAAACTTCGCCGTTCCAGCTGACCACAGAGTGAAGATCAAAGACACGGAAAAACGAAGTAAATACACAGAACTAGCCAGAGAACTGAAAGGAATATGGAGCATGAAGAAAGTTAGTATAATACCAATAATCGTAGGAGCACTAGGAACAATCCCAAAAGACTGGGAGAAATTGGAATCAAAGGGACTATCGAAACCATACAAAGGACAGCAATGATCAAAACAGCTGCAATCTTAAGGAAAATCCTCGAATGCGGAAACTAACACACATAAGCTACAAAGGCTAACCAGTCACAAGGAATTTACAACGGAGAAAACAAAACCACACGAAGAACAACACAACAAGAGCCAAGGAAAAGAAACTGCAAGAAACAGCACTTCATAATCCCCCCCCCCCAATAAATTACACCGGCCTCAGCTATCACTACACAAAAATGAACCAAGAAACAGAAATTACAAGAAACACGATAAAAAGGAAAGGAAAAAAAATAACGAATTGAAAGGAAAAAAATTTAAAATTAAAAAAATAATTAAACTTTATTTTTTCTAAATTAATTTAAAGAAATATTATTTTATTTATTTTTTAAACTGGTGCCGGCCTAGGCTGACATCAGACAACATATTTGTAGAGGGTCGAGGAGGATAAGAAGACCGAGGAGGGGCAGCACAAACCAGACCTCCACTGGAAAAGTGCAGAGAATGCTGAGACTTTGGGAAGGCTTATTGCCACCCAAATCCCAGAGAAGACCAATTGTCCTTACCAGCGAGAAATCAATGGTAAGAGGCTGTTGCGATACCGCATCGTTATCGAAAAGAGGTGAAGAATACTGGAAGTCTGGGGAGACTTGTTGTCACTCAGACTACAGGAAATCCCACTGGTTGTTCTCGGTGAGCAATCACTGACGATGATTTTTGTGAGAACTCCTAGTGAGTACAAATAATAATAATGATAATAAAAAGAAAACGAAGCTAGCACATGGAATCGTTTAAGTAGCTTTTTCTTTTTAAACAAAACAAAAAAAAAATGCTTTTACTATGTATCTGTTCGCTTTTAATATTTAAAACTAGTCAGATATGATTTACTTGCCCAAAGTCTGACAGAAAAATCAGTTTTACTTATGGAATTTAAAAAACATATTGTCCAAAATATGATAAGAAGACTGGCATTTGTGGACACGTGATCCTCTCCCCTCCCAGAAACAGAGGCAGTAAACAAAGTACTCGCGTACATCCCAACATACACTATCACAAACCTAAACAACTTTATATATGCGGGGGGAAATGTATTTTCAATTTTCAATCTCCCGTTAGAGTGAACTTAAAATTTTAAGCCATTTGAATTCCTTTCGCCCGACGAATTGGTAGCTACTCGCGCCAATGAAACAAAACCTGTTTTGTCGCAATTAATGGAATAAAATCAAAAAAAATATATATATATATATATATATATATATATATATATATATATATATATATATATATATTAGTAATCCACGTAAAGTAAACATCCACAGGATAAAAATCAATCCAAAGAATTTCAACCAGCCTTATAAAGGGTGCTCAATATCAAATAGAGCTTATATATATATATATATATATATATATATATATATATATATATATATATAATTACTTTTATTTATATAGACATGAACATACTCTGCGACACTGGCATATCGATGTTATCGATCAACAGCTGTTAGAAACTGAGATCTCATCAGGAAGAATGAAAATATGATCCTCCTCTTAGGTCATATTTGGAAAGAACCTTTCCAAATACGACCTGCTTGAAGGATTAGATTTTCATTCTCCTGATGAAATCTCAGTTTCTAACAGCTGTTGATCGATAACATCGATATGCCAGTGTCGCAGATTATGTACATGTATGTAGATAATGTATTTAAAATGAAACGTTTCGCAACGTATTCTGTCTTAATGCTGTATTTAAATAATATAATTATGGGATACCAATGTAATGATGATTTTATTATGTGTCGAATACTATGATTATGTGCTGTCGTTTTGTTAGTATTTTAGGATAACGATCATTATAATACAAAATATCATTCAAAATGCATGTTATTCCTCACCATTAAATTCCTTTTACTTGATAACATAGAATTAGACACACAAATCAAGTCACGAGCTAAAAAAGTTATTAAAGTTTTTAAAATGTTTAGCACCCGTACATAGTGTATGATGTAATCTTAAAATAACTTTAAATAAAAGTAGCTGATGTTATTTTCTTCCTTTTTTGGTTCTAGGAGCATCATGGGAAATGCCGTAAAGCGATATCTTAATTCGGATTTCCTCGTGTTCGTACGAACGGGCGACCGGAAGCACGCTTCAACCGAT
Organism: Sepiola atlantica; assembly: GCA_963556195.1. Taxonomy (NCBI): domain Eukaryota; kingdom Metazoa; phylum Mollusca; class Cephalopoda; order Sepiida; family Sepiolidae; genus Sepiola; species Sepiola atlantica. The sequence continues at coordinate 49,305,790 of OY744524.1, forward strand.
GCCAATGTGAAGATAGTCCTTATCAACGAACAAGGGCAGCGGTCAAGAGATATAACGCTTGACAATTTGTTGCGGGACGATTTTAAAACCGGTGCAAGCGACACCTTCGCTGTGCGTAACCTGCGCGACTTCGGCCGTATCGAGAAAATCGAGTTTTGGCGAGACAATGCCGGCGTCTCGCCTGACTGGTTTGTGATGAAGATCATGGTGGAAAACGTGAAAACGAACGAGATGAGCATCTTCCCCGTGTTTCGCTGGATCAAGGCGAATTACCGCTACAAGATATGTCATCTGGACACCGTTCTGCCGCAAGAAGACGAACATATCGAACAGCGAAAAATGGAACTTGAGGACAAGCGAAAGATCTACATTGGCGAACAGAAAGGTGCAGGACTTCCAATTATGGTGAGTTTTCCACGGTTATTTCTTATATCAATGAAACAAGACATTTACACTGATTGTTCTCTCTCATCAAGCTCGACATAATTAACATTTTGTGTCCGTCTTTCTGTAGGTCTGTAGCATTATAATGAACCGGTGAAGATGAACGACGACAATGCCGGCGAGAAGGCGACTAAAGTTCAAAGTTGGTGTCACCAATTTGTTGAAATATTCTAATTGTACGGAGGAATGAAGAAGAGTCGTGTTTTATGAAGGAAAGGGTTGCTGCATTGATATCCCCCCCCTTCTGGCATTCCGGGGCATGAAGTAAACAGGGTTACCATAGTTTGGTTATAAGGACAAACTTCTACAATTTAATTCATACAATTTCATCAACGCAACAGACATGTCCGTTGAGTCAGTAAACCTATCTCGTCTAGCGTGAGAAAAGAAATATGACATCTTGGCACGTTGATATTTTTTACTGACTGTTGGAAAAATAGTGGGCGAACGTTTCGTCAGAAGTGCCTCCGAAGCACAGAAGTGTTCTGACCAGACAAAGTATCAATCATTCCGCGAGTAAGAACAAGAAAATAGATCGTAATTATATGACGACTTGACCTCCCGTACTCTCAAATGAAACTATAATATATTCTTCTATGTAAAATTAAAAACCTTTCAATTATTCTTTGATTGAAATTATTAAATCGAAAAATTAACATACGTATATATATATATATATATATATATATATATATATATATATATATATATATATATATATATATATATATATATACTATTGGTTTCAAGCTCAGAAGCTGTTTACCTCCCGACTAACTTCAGCTTTGTTGTCACTTTGTATAGAAAATGGTAGAGAACTGACAACAAAGCTGTTGACACATCTGGGAAAGTGAAATCACCCTTTCTCTCCTAGACAGGGTACAAAATGATGATCTCTACTATTCTTCACATCCCCTTTCTAACTCTAAGGCATTCACAGCAAGAACTGGTCTTGTTAACACAGCTGTAAGTAACTGCCCTCCCTTCATCCGTGTGCCTAATATCAAACGGAATTCCCATGAACAGTTTCTCTTTTTTCTCGCATGCGCGTTGAATGTCCATTGAATCCGTGCTCTAAGTTTGTATTCCGTTTAAAGATCGATCTTATATAGTTTAACCTTTTGTTTGAACCTACACCAGCTTGACACACTATTGACCCTGCTTGAATTACATAAACCACATGTCTCAATGTTAGCTTCGGTTTTGCCTGCTGCAGGACAGTTTCCCCTTAAGGATTTCTAGCTCATTGTTTCTTGTCCTACACTACCTACTCTACCAAAGCTTAACAGTTTAGTCTACCTTACTTTTTAATCAATAGCTTGTATGGGGAGAAGAGAGATGCATTCATATAGTTCATATATTTCAAAGGATATTAGTGGAATCTGGTTCGAATCAAGTCCATCAGAACTGAAAGTCAGATGTGTTAATCCTTCGACCACGTGTTGTATTATCCATAAAGTGAACCAGAGTTGAAGATGTTATTATTATTTTTGTCTCTAAACTGGTGTATTTTCTTTCCTGTATCTGCCGGCAACAATAGTTTCTGTCATCACGGAAGCGTATTCGTCTGCAAAAATTAGGTTTCCTGCTTTTTGACTTTCCATATCATTTTCTATGATGGACAAGAGGAAAACTATCACAGGTCAATGGCATATTCGTGCTATTTTGGAGTATTTTCTTCTCTTAAATTAGTTGCATTACTGATGAAAGTGACTCCATAAGCCCCAAATAGCTCGAACACGGCTCTCTGAACCCACAGTCCGTCTCGGTAACCACTACACCACCACTACATCCGCAACTGGCTTGTTGCTTCTAATAGCACCATATATAAAAACACGAAATACTGACGTCATCGCCAGCCTCAGCCCTGTCTTATAGAACAGGTTGACTGGGTTTATTTTCAAAGGTTTGTTCAGACCTGTATCAAATTGCTTTATTCAGGGATAGTCCTACCCACCGCCGTCCATCATTTAAAATATTTTAAAATTATATAATGACAAGAGAAAGATGTCTACTGTCAACAAGAGAAAATGACCCGGTGATAACCTCTAATAACGCCAATCCTCCAACATAGTCATTCCATAAATAGGTTATCTCCCCTTATTTGGTCTTGTCCCTCCTTTCTCTCTCGCTCATTTTATTTATTTTTTACTTCTCTACACCCCCCCTTCTCTCCACCGCTCGTAATTATTTATTTACCACCCTTTTCTCCATTCTATTATCTGGCTCGTTAAATAGGCAATTATCTAAAGTTAGAAAAAAAGAAAGTACCTAATAGAATAGATAAAATAATAAAAAAGTGAAGAGAGTGAAATAGAGAGAGAGAGAGAGAGAGAGAAAGAGAGAGAGAGGGGGGGTCAAAAGATGAATAGAGAGATAATAAATATATTAGGTTGGAAAGAGAGTTGATTAAGTTTTGGACCATTTGATTGTATGAAGGTGTAAAGTAAACCATTCTCCTATTTCTTATTTTGATTATTAGTTGGGCAGTTTAAGATATTTAATTTTAGTTCTTTTATAGCTGTTGTCTTTTAATGCTTTGTTATAAAAAACTTTATTGTCATTAAAGATTTTTTCGTTTGAAGAGTTGTTACTAATTCGTTTTTGTATTGATTTAGGTATACCTAAAGTTTGATCACTGTTTTGCGGTGGTTTGAGAGGGGTGGCCGTAAATTGGGTGTCCATGTATCTATGTTTATATAAGCTATTCAATGATTGATTTTGGTTTGAAACTGATATGTATGGTTGGCTATATGCCGGCTAACTGTGGTTTTCGCAGCGCTCATATATTCCTACCCGTATGGTATATATCTGGATTTGTGGCTTATTCTACTTTTATTATTTTATCAAATGAACAACACCATATATATATATATATATATGTTTATGTGTCTGTGTTTTGATGCTCTACTATGAGTATGAGTATATTCAATGTTGCGTGTATAGCGTTTTGAACCTGTGTATAGAGTGTGCGTGCCTTTGCACAGGGCTTTATGGAACCCTCCAAAAAAAAAGCGCGTTCCAGGAGCACGCTCCTTTTTGCTGGAGCGAAGGTAAAGAGGGCTCATTTTATATTCAGCGGGAGTGGAGCGGGAGCAACTCCATTTGGGACTAAAGAGCGTGGTTTTATCCCTCCGCGCTCCTCGCTCCAAAATTATTTGATTTTTTAAAAAAACATTAGTTTTTTATTCAGCAATAAAAAGGAAAGGAAAAGAAAGTCTCAGCTAAACTCTGAGTTATCTTTTTAAATTATATATCTGGTAAATGTATATGAGATAGGGAGAGAGAGGGGAGAGGGGAGAAGAGAAAGGGAGAGAGAAGAAGAAAGAACAAGAAAGTTACACATGAAAACAGAGCATTTGAACTTCTCAGATTTTCACATTGACATGTTACATTTTTGATGGAACAGTTTTCTTAAGGCAGGAGACAATTTGGCAACAAATGTCTTCAAATGCGCCAGTGAGTCTATAGATGTCTTTGAAGTTATTTTCTAACAGATTTGAACTTTTTTTGTATTTATGACAAGGATGTTTATTGCTGATTGAATAAATAAGCCAATTTTTCTTTTAATTCGTGTTTTTGAATAAAGAATTTTAGGTTCAATTGTACTATAGGGGCTGTTGGATTTTCTCGCCCATTTCGCTAAGTATTCACCCAAATGCTCGATAAAATCGATTTTTGGGGTGAAATGGTACGTTTTGAACTGACAAAAATTTATAATTTATTTTTTAGCATATATCAAATTGAACTTTTATGCCACATTTTTACACGTAATTTTTTCGGCGACATTTTGTTATTCTTAAATTCACGACTAGTATGTTTTAAACTTTTCATGTGGGGTCTTTTAAATTCGTTAAATTCCATTAAAACTTGCTTTTGTAAATATAATGTTCAAAGTTTTTTTTGTGTAATAAAATGTTAAAGCAGTAAAAATGTCTTTAGTCTAAGGAAAAATATCTTCAGTCCAAGAAAAAATATATTTAGTCCAACGAAAAAACAATAAAAACCAACATGGCCGCCAGCGATTAAAACCTGGAATTAAAGGTAGATTCTCAACACTTTAAAAAGTAAATGAGAATTTTATTTCAGGACCAAAAATACAATTAAGACCAACAATCAGTTTCATCCAAAATTTGGGCGAATACCAAGCGAAATGAGCGAGAAAAAAACAGCGGTCCCTATTCTGCAATTAAACCGATGTCCAAACTTAATTAAATTAAAGAAAATATCTTATATTTTAATTTTAAAAAAGCAAATAATTAGACTTTCTGACTAATTTTTTGTTTATTTTAGAAAGTAGATTAGATATCTTTCTTTAAATTGAAAAATCTATTATCGAATATTAAAATTGTAAACAGTTTGTTTTTGTTAGAGATTTCAAATATAGACGTTCTCACCTTTTTTATTCAAATTTTTACTTTAATAAATGTTTTTGCCCGACCTAGGAAAACTGGCTCCAGTTAATTTTTCGGGGGAGGAAAATTTGATATTTGATATTTTTCAACTCCCAGATATTTTGTTTGAAATTTTAAGACATTAAATGGATCTCTGAATTGTTTATTGACAATTTATTAATATTTTTTTGGCAACTTATGAAAAATATTTTTTTTATTCAATCTTTAAAAAATAAACTTCATTGGGTTTTTTTCGCTCCAAATTGTACTATTGAAAAAAAATGAGTAAATCGATTTGTTTGAAAGTACTTGCGCGTTTTTCTGTGGTAAATAATAATGCACATTATACAATATAGTTATGTTCGTAAAACAAACAAATATTAAACAAGAACACGACGATTAATGTCTCTCCTCTCCCAGAGAAATGTTTTCTTTAAAAAAAAAAAAAATCACTAATAATGTTTAAAAGTACAACTTTTAAATTACCTTCCAAAATAAATAGAAAAAATATTGAGTCAAATTTTCCTCCCCTGAAAAAATAGGTTGTATTAACAACCTATTTTTTTTTAATGAAAATTAAAATTGTTTCAAAATACTTCATGGATTTTTCTATTTCTATTTTATACCTCATGAAACGAAAATTTACGTATAATCCTATGCTTCATCCGACATTTTCTCCTATAACCCTGAGCACATCTAAAAATATTAGTGCGATTTTGTCAAATATTATCTTACGGTCTTACACCACCCATATTGACGATATGCTTTGACGCCCACCCCTATCCTTCGACCACTCATTGGCAAAATAGAACTTTATGAAAGAAGGTACATTTTCATTATGGAGCGCTGGAAAAGAGCCGCTCCTTTTTTTATAGGAGTTTGAGTTGGAGCAGCTTCCTTTTGAAAATGGGGAGCGTGAGAGGAGCCAGCTCCAATTTTAGGTGTTCGAGCAGGAGCGAGAGCAGCTCCAAAAGTAGTGGAGTGCATAAAGCCCTGCCTTTGCACACGTGTGCTTATATAGATTGCTTGACGGGATTTTAATATATTAAGTGATGTGAACGTATTCTACAGCATACATATAGATTTAGGTCTCTTGAATTATGTATACTGTGTGTATTAGTTACTTGTCCACACCTATGTGAATTAATAAAAATTGCTTATATGAATTATTAAAAGTTGCTTATATGAATTAATAATAGTTGCTTATATGAATTAATAAAAGTTGCTTATATGAATTAATAAAAGTTGCTTTTCAGCCTCCACTTTATGGTTAGTATGCAACCATAATCCTATCTAGTTAAATGTTTAGTTATATATGTGTTGATTGATTCGTGTTTTATTTACATATCAAATACATTTTAAACTATACTCCATTTCCCTTTAATGTTTTCCCATCCATCTTACCTTATCTAAAATCTGAATTATGATAATGATTATTTTAATTATTATTATTACTATTGTTATATTTTTATTATTATTATTTTTGAAATTTTATTTTCATTATTATTATTGTTATTATCAACATTATAATTATCATTATCAATACTATTATTATTATCATCATAATTATCAATGTTATTACATTTCATGTATTTATTGTTGTTATCATAATCATTGTTATTATTATTATTATTATTATTATTATTATTATTATTATTATTATTATTATTATTATTATTATTATTATTTCATAGTAGTCTCAACTTTGGATGTTTTTAGTTGGAGTTTTCTTTTTTGAACACCAAGTCAAGTCCATTGACCATAGACATTTAAGCTGTACCTTAACATTTTCGCTGTTCCTAACAGGCAAGCCTTTTGCAGAATTGGAAAAAAATTGTCTTGTCAATCTGTTTAAGCCATTTACGGTGGCTTTTCGTTATGGTTCCAAACGTTCCAATTCCAACGAGAATCACCTTTACTTCTTTATATTTCCATAGTCTAACTAATTCCCATTTTAGATCTTGCTATTTTTTTTGTGTTCTTTCTCCTGCACTGTGATATCAATGATTAAGCAAGTTCTCTTGTTTTAGTTTAAAAAGATTAAGTGTGGGGTTGAATGTTCAAGAATCGTATGCGCATGTCTCAAAGAAGTTTGATATTGTCGTTCTCCTGTATCACTTCTGGCGTATTCTCATACGTGGTCCAATTCATAAAGTTTGCATATATTCCAGTGTAGTATCTGAGCGACTTTGTTGTGTCTCCATTATTTATACTGGTGTTGTGCTAGCATTGGGCATCCAGATACAATATGCGCTAAGGTTTCTTCCCTTTCATTACACAATCGGCATATTGGTGGTTCTGCAGTTTTGTCAATGTAATGTTTGCTGAACCTAGTGCGGGTGGCTTGTTCCTAGGCTGCCATTAAGGTGCTCTCAGTAGATCTTTTGAGATCATTCCTGACCAATTCCAGCTTTCATTATCTCGAAATGCAGTATTCTTAAAGAATACACTGTGTAGTTTCTTTCCAGATAATGTTAACCCTCTCTCTTGTAAACGTTGATTCTTTTTCACCCCAGTTCTTAGTATTTCTTCTCTTTTCACTTCACAAAGAAGAATTTCATTACTTTCAGAAATATATTTATATAGACAACCTTCTTCAACACGTAGACCTCGACCATCTTCCTTTCTAGGTATATACAATCGATCTGCATCTCTTTTCCTTGCAAAAGCTCCATAAATTGTAAGCATTTTCCATGTTTTGGTATCCAAACATTTTAGTTCATCTACATTCCAGTCAAGTATACCGGCAGTATATCGAATGATAGCTACTGCTCTTGCATTGTGGAGGTGTGATTTAAGAATACTCCTTACTCTTCTGTTTTACTCAGCTGTGACCTGGATTTTCATTTCCTTGTTTTTAATTCACAAGTATCTGTAGCCCTTCTCTCTGTCTACATTCTTTATCAGATCTGTTGTTGGGAGTTCAAGGCCATCTGAATGGACACATTTACCCCTTTTTATAACAAGAATGGCACATTTAGTGAAGCCAAATTCCATTCGTATGTCGTCACTAAATACTTTAACCGTATTCATTAGGGTATCTAGTTGGGTTTCATTCTTTCCAAAAACCTTAAGGTCATCTATGAATAGTAAGTGATAGACTGTATGAAGTCCTTTCCCAAGTTCATATTCTGCCTTCATATTACATAAGAGAAGTGTCATTGGAATCAAACTAATAACAAAAAGCAAAGAGAAAAAGACTATCGCCCTGGGAAATCCCTTTGATTTTCACTTTACCTAATGCAACACCTCTGGAAGTTAAATTAGTTTCCCAATTCTTCATACTATTCTTTAAAGCTGTTTGAATGTTGGAGGCTATTCCGAAAATCTCCAGGCATTTGTCTATCCATGTCAAATGCTTTCTTATAATCTACCCACCCCATGGCAAGGTTAGTAGTTTTTCGTTTGCAGTTTCTCATGGTTATTTTATCGATCAGACGCTGATCTTTGGGGCCATGTGATCTTTTTCGGCAGCTGTTCTGTTCCGCGGGCAGAAAATTGTTTTGGTCCAAATGACCATAAATACTTTCAGACAATATGCTCACGAAAAGTTTCCACATAACTGAGAGGCAAGTGAACGGTGTAAAGTTTGTCACTTCACCCTCTTTGTTTTATCTTTTATGATCAAGACTGTGATGCCCTTTGTCAGCCATTCAGGGAGGCTACCCGTCGTCAAACGGCCATTTATCATTTCTGCAAGACGTGGGTGAAGAGCCGGAAGGTTTTTAAACCAGTATCCCTGGACTCCATCAAGTTCAGGTGCTTTACAATTTGAAAGCTTCAGCATCTCAACGGTGACTTATGTTTTACCATTTGTCTGCGTTTTCGAAATGCAGTCGTTTGCACAGTTCCCAGTGTACTGCTTTCCAAACACAGTCATGTCTGTTCTTGTATTCTTTTTGGACTAGTTTGCTGCATTTACTTATTACATGATTTACTGTTTTGTCTCTTTGTCCACACAGTCTACATTTACATTTTTTCTAGATCTTATCTGTTTTAGCTTTAATGTAGTTTGTCCTAATCACATTGTTCTGTGCAGCCGTCAGTAAAGATTCCGTTTCCCTGTTCAAGTGTCCTTTTCTTAGCCATGCCCAGCTATTTTTGTTGGATTCTTTTCTTGTCAGTCTTATGAAGCGTCAATGTAGTTGTTTTTCTTCCCACTTTTATTTTCCTTCCCTTTTGTTTCTGGATTCGGTGCTTCTCGAGTTGTTCGTTGGAACGGTGTTTCTTGCTGCAGTGATTTGCCTTTCCATGATCTGGGTTATGTATTTATCCAGCTCTTTTTTTAGTCCTCCACACAGTCTTCTATACTTACTAGTCCTCTTCCCCCTTTGTTTCTTTTTACGTAGAGTGTGTCCGTATCGTCTTTTAAGTGTAGTGCGTTGTGCATGATCATTAATTTTCCAGGTCAAGGTGCATGAATTCTTCTTTAATCAAGCCTATGAATGGTCTAGAGTATCTTAGTGATACTGACTAGGTGTTTATTCGTTTTACTTGATTTCTGCTATATAATTTCGTTTCTAAGAGTTTTCTTGTTCTTCGCAAATATTCTTTTCCAATCTTCTCTTTCATTTCTGTAGATTTGATGGTGTCTGCTTCCAGAAATCCCAAATATTTATAGCTCTCTATTTCGCCTGGCGCCTTCACCTCTTCTTGGTTGGGCAGTTCCATGCCCTCTGTCGTATTCAATTGACCACTTTTCATTCTAGCAGTGTACACTTTTCCATTCCGAATTCCATTTGAATGTCCTGGCTGATGATTATTATTATTATTATTATTATTATTATTATTATTATTATTATTATTATTATTATTATTATTATTATTATTTGTACTCACTAGGAGTTCTCACACAGGTCATTAGTGATTGCTCACCGACAACCGGTGGTATTCCCTGGAGTCTGAATGACAACAAGTCTCCCCAGATTTCCAGCATACCCCACCTCTTTTCGATAGCCACAAATAACTTTGCAGTATCGCAACAGCCGTTTACCATTGATTTCTCGCTGGTAAGGACCATTGGTCTTCTCTGGGATTTGGGTGGCAATAAGCCTCCCCAAGGTCCCAGCACTCTCTGCACTTCCAGTCGAGATCTGGTTTGTGCTGTCCCGCCTCGGTCTTCTCATCCTCCTTGACTCTATGCAACTATTTTATGTGGTGTCAGCCTAAGCTGATACCATTTTTTTTTTTTTTTAATTTTTTAAAATTTTAATTTGTTTATTTTATTATTTTTTAAATTTTTAATTATATTTTTATTTTATTTATTTATTTTTTATTTTAGTTTTTAGTTTTTTGGGGAGGATAGAGCGGGGGAGCTTATGGTGTTTGTTGCTATTTCTGTTCATTGGTTCATTTTTGTGTTGTGTCAGCTGAGGCCGTTATAATATAAGATGTTTCTTGTATTTGTGGTTTTGTTTTCTTCCTGTTGTAGATTCCATGTGACCCTTCGTAGCTTATGCGGGTTGGTTTCCGCATTCGAAGATTTTTCTTAAGATTGCAGCTGTTTTGATCATTGCTGTCCTTTGTATAGTGTCAATGATCCCTTTGATTCCAATTTCTCCCAGTCTTTGTTCCAGTTTTTTTTTTATTGTTCCTAGTGCTCCTACGATTATTGGTATTATACTGACTTTCTTCATGCTCCATATTCCTTTCAGTTCGTTGGCTAGTTCCGTGGATTTGCTTCTATTTTCCGTTTCTTTGATCTTCACTCTGTGGTCAGCTGGGACGGCGAAGTCAACGATTTTGCAAGATTTTTCCTTCTTGTCGATTATGATAACATCCGGTCTCTTTGCTTGTATGAGTTTGTCTGTTTGTATATCCATATCCCAGATTTTGTGTTTTTCGTTTTCCAGTACTGTTTCTGGTTTATGTTTGTACCATTTGTCTGCGTATTCGAAATTCAGTTGTTTGCACAGTTCCCGGTGTACTGCTTTCCCCACACAGTCATGTCTGTTCTTGTATTCTTTTTGGGTTAGTTTACTACATTCACTTATTATTAGATTTACTGTTTCGTCTCTTTGTCCACACAGCCGGCATTTACTGTTTTCCTGGGTTTTATCTATTTTAGCTTTAATGTAGTTTGTCCTAATTGCATTGTTCTATGCAGCCATCAGTAAAGATTCCGTTTCTCTGTTCAAGTGTCCTTCTCTTAGTCATGTCCAATTATTTTCGTTGTTTTTTTCTCTTTTGAGTCTTCTGAAGCGTCCATGTAGTTATTTTTCTTTATTATTATTATTATTATTATTATTATTATTATTATTATTATTATTATTATTATTATTATTATTATTATTATTATTATTATTATCTTTTCTTTTCTTTTTATGGTTTATCAATATTATTATCCTTATTATTTTCAGTTTTTTATTATTCTTATTATTCAATTTTATTATGTAATCGGTTAAGCCATGTAAGTATATCAGCAATTTACTCAAAATCATTTTTCTTATTTTATGTTACTTAAATCATATTACTCTTCCCAACTTATGAATTGCGTGTCTCTGTGTAAATGGTATGTGTATATTTATTTGATGTGCAAACGATATGATGCTTCATGTGCGATTTTATATTTTATTAGACAGAGATATATTCTTTCTCCCCACAGCATGTCCTCATGTTAACTGGT
>OY744524.1:49319752-49434752 GCA_963556195.1 Sepiola atlantica
TTCTCTATCTCTATAAATCTACTATCAGACCATGTACGGAGCACTGTTGTCATATTTGGGCTGGTGAATTTTTCCAATTTTTGATAAGGTGCAGAAACGTATCTGTAATTTCGTCTTCTCTACATCCTCTCTAACGCAGACGTGATGTTGCTAGTTTCAGTCTTTTCTATCAGTACTATTATGGTATGTGTTCTTCAGAATTATGTGATCTATTCCCGCTTCTTTTGTTCCAGCTTGTTTGACGCTTTGGTCTATTGGTCTCCATTAATTCACTGTTTTTGATACCTTATACAGCTTCCTATTCTAGTAGCTTCTTTCCAAGAATTGCAGGCTTGTGGAACTCTTTTTCTGTTGACTGTTTTCCTCCTACTTATAACCTTGGTCTTATTAAGACTAATGCCAGTAGGCATCTCCTGTCTTTGCGATAATAATATTTCGTTCTTGTTAGCTCCTTATGCATTGTCTGGAGCGATTTCCATTAAAATAATTTTAAAAATTTATATTAGAAAAAAATGATCACGTCTCGTACATTTCCGGATGAGTAAGACAATACTTGCTTATTAAATGCTGAAGCATCGTCTTACAATTATTTGATCGCATGTATCGTTTCATTTTATGCTGCACTTTTTTGCATTGCTTATGATTCGTAATACAAAATGAAAACTTCACGTAGACAGAAAACTGATATCTGAACTGATCAACATCTGTTTTTAGGAGGTTTCCATGCGTACTCATATCTCTATTAGATGTGTTTCCCTTCGTACGTCTGTCACGCTGCATGGTGAAATAACAATTTTATCGCTAAACGCGTACATTGAATTGACGTATCTTATGTTTGGATGCATCCTAGAATCTCACACAAAGTTGGTCAGACTGTCGATGTTTAATCTTAAAATAGCATTCTAAAATGCGCTCACGCATCTCTATTAGGCATATGTGTGCTAATTTATTAAACTAAAAGTATGGTCGTATGTTCAATAGTCAGCATGCAATCTGACTGGTTGCTCTGTCAATTGTTCTGTGTTTAAAAGATCCACAGATTTTTTAAGTTGACGCAACTTAATCAGGAACGTAGTTGATTGCGTCGGCAATCCAAAAACAAGAAAAACTCAGTGTTAATAATAACAAATATCTATTTGAACACACGTGCGTCACAAAAAAAACACCAAAGGGTTATGCTATTATTGTTAGTGTGAAACAACAATTTGATTCTAAGGTAAATTTTAAATTTATTTCATGTTTTGTCTCTTAGAGAAGGTCACATTTTGAAGGAATTATTTTCAGTATGCTGTTATTCGGTGACCGATTTCGACCCCTCTCTGTCTTTCAGACTGACCGACTGTCTTTTGGTAAACGCTTCAAGCGCCAGTTCTCTCATTGAGAACTTTTATTTGAGAGAATTTTTACCAATACACAAATAGTATTGCATTTTCTGCTCTTCTATTATCGGTCAGACAATTAGAGCCTTTGTATCACCTCTCAAAGTGGACTTTAAAACCAAGAAACAATATATGTAGGCTAGGTATTATTTCAAGATATCACTCCTCAGTATTTGTTGAGAGGTAACTATTTCTAACAGATATGGCAGATGCATCTCTATGACGCTTTTTTAATTTGCCAACATATTTTTATTGAACTAAAATTTATTTCCTGATAATAAGTTACAATAAATACTTGTCTTATATCATAGACACGGAAGCTTTTCAAATTACGATTTGATTCTGATTTTTTAAACTTGTCTTCTTCCTTCTTGAGTCACCCGACGCTAGCAGACGTAGTAAAAACGTTGATAAATTCCGAGCTACAGCGCTCTCTCTCTCTCTCTTTCTCTTTCTCTCTCTCCTTGTCTCTCTCCTTCTCTCTCTCTCTAAACTTGTTATTCATAATCAAAACCGATGTTTTTGATTGTCACTCAACCACAAAAAATATTACTGCTCGTAAAAATAAAATTTGCGATATTTTCCGTTCGAAAAGTGTGTTTATTCTGAATTTCTATTAACTAATTATTTCATCAATAATTTCACTCGATTAAGCAATTATTGTTTCACCAGTAAAATTACCTCATCATGTCACAAACGTATTAAGTGATATAACCATTTCCTTTTAATGATTACAACTTCTATAAAGAACGTTTTGATAATAGAATTAAATATACAATTTAAAAAATATGGTTATCATTTCACGTAACACCGCACAAATTTTGAAAAAATATGAAATGTCATTTTTGATATCAATTTCCTCAAACGACAGAAGGAAACAGGAATACGCAATTGTGTTTGGGATTTTACAGTTTATTATGTAAACTAGTAGTGTTTGTCGAAATGTGCGGTTCTAAAATCAACTCGCCTTAATATATGATAGACGTAATTTTGTTATGTATATTATATCAAACGATAACAGGAGCGTGGTGTATAACATGGACCCCACACTCTTACACTCCTTGCGACGTGACGGCATCAAATGTAATGATGAACCGATCGGCGCAGGAATCCTTCCTGACTGTGAACACCTTTTCTTTGGCTCGTGATTTCGTCTGTAGTGGCTGTAAAAAGAAAGATGGCTCGAATCTCCCCCGGGTCAGATGAATGACGACTTCGTGATTCTGTGAAGGCAAGATTACCTAGCAGGACAATTCACGATAGAATAACTCGACAAACGGCTAGGTCTTTTCACAACAATAATTATTTAATAAAAATGAACGGTGGGTTTTTAACCCAAAGTCTATTCTTCGATAATGGCTTCCTTACTAACTATTGTATCTCTCCGTGTGCGTGAATCTCTATTTACGATTTCCCAGTTGTTAAATAAGTTGTAACTTCATCTATGTTTGGAGAACCGTGTGTGTGTGAAACTCCCTTTACGAGTGTTAATCCTTAATCGAGATATAACTTGTCTACTCAAAACGGTGGGTGTGGACTCTTACGGCTGTTGGTATTAATTGAGACATTAATCTCTGTTGGAAAACGATGGTGGGGCCCCGGGGCAACGGCTCCCTCGGGATCCGACCAGCTCGGCCGAGATCTCGGGTCTAACTCTTTTGTGATCGCATTTTCGCGTCCAATAACAAAGACGAAAAGCGTATAACTCATACTCTCTCTCTCTCTCCCTCTCTCTCTCTTCTCGTCGTGTGGTACGCGCGATGCTGACTTACTCTCTTTCTTTCCCCATCCCTTCTTCTGTGTCCCACCCCCTTTCCCGGAGTGGGGTGGTACGCTTCTCAACGGACAATTTGGAATTTATCTCTTAGTCTTTATCTCCCTAGAGACCAATTATTCCCTCTCCCTCTGTCCTGAAGTGTTGACACCTCTGATAAGATTTTGCGAAAACTTTTGGCAGCGTGTGCTCAATGTATCCCATTGTTGTTCCCTAATTGCCAATGACACCCCAAGAGCCAATCTCAGAATTCACGGCGCCCCCAGCGATCAGGGCCCGGACGGTCGAAAATATGTACTAGCTCCCAGACTTCCACTTGTCTCTACGTGGGGCCTGATCTCCCCGATGCATTCCAGTGCACCCCGGGGTGCAGACTCCGTCGCTGAAACCACTGTTTCACATCCGCCCAATCCTTATTTCGTGTCAATTGGTCGAAATTGACACCTCCCAGACCGTTACCTTTCCCTACGTGGGGGGCTGATCTCTCCGATGCATATCGGTGCGCCATAAAGGGGGCAGATACGTCGGATGAAATCACTGTTTCACATCCGTCCACCCTTATTTCGTGTCACTTGGTTGCAATTGACATCTCCCAGACCGTTACCTTTCCCCACACACAGAGAGAACAACGGATAATACAATCAAAACAATAATAATCAAAAATTAAGAAAAAACTGTAGCTAAACAATGGAACAAAAAGTTTTCTTTTTCTGTTCTGTTTTCTTTTGGTCTGTCCTTCTTTTTCTCTTTCCAGTCTATTAAAACATCAGGACTACGTATGTATGTGTGTATGTGCGTATGCATTTTGTGGTTTCTGTGTTGGGAGGTGGGTAGGTGACAAAATGAATTATTATGCATGCAATTAAAAGTTTGTTAATACAGATTGGAGCTCGCAACGCCCCTTACAAATTACGTCACCATCACCCTCTCCTCGGAATCAATCTCTACTTCTTCACTGGTCATCCACCCGGATTTCCGACACGGGCAGCGATTCCTGCTCCCGCTCGCGATCTGGGTGAAGTGTACTCGAGGGTGACCCTCCCTCGCTCATGCACTCGGCCGTCGGTGTGCTCGCGCCGTCCAATTTCTCCCTATGTCTTTCTCGCGCCCTTTGTTTTTTCTGCAAAAGCTAACCTTATTATTCATGTGCACAATTCTCACTAACATCGACCAAGCCCTATCGTGCCCGCGTCTAGTTCTACCTTTTAACGTGAATTTTCCCTTCCTGCCGGGGTTAATCGAACTCTCAATCTTTTTAAAGCTAATAGCTTATTACCTTCTGGTTATGCAACACATTTTAACACATTATAATACTTTCATAACTGTTCGATGGGGTCGACCGGTAATCGCAAACGATTTGGTAATTCGGCTTTAATCTGCCGAGATGATTATATTCGGCGACAAGTGTCTTAGCGATTGCATATCCAACTGTGCACCTGTGCACTCACTCGTCAGTATCAACAACTGAAATTCTCTTGGTACGGACCTGTCTGGTTCGCATACCGTCACTATCATTGCGTCGGCCACCTCGGCCGGATTCTCTTCGTTCCCTTCTCTGGGAAAAACAATTCTCTCAGACTAACACCTTCTTGGCTCACTTCGGCCCGGTGACATTCGATATCGATGCGCCTTCTCTGGCTGCATGCGACAGTAACCCTTTTGGTTCTTCCCTATAGCTTCCAATTTCTTCATAATCATTCTCTCATCGCTTCCCGACACTGTCCCTAATTACTCATCGAGTGCCTCTCCCAGCAACGGGGGGCCACTGATTTCTTCTGCTTCGTCTGTATCAACACTATCTATCTTAGATAGGATCTCATATCCTTCTCTTCGCTTATCATTACTTCTGTGCCCTTTCGTAAGGCGCACCACAATCTGTCATATTCACGGTGGTTCGAACATCTGTCGATTACTTCAACTTTCTTTTGCTTTTACAACTCACTATATATCTGCCTGGTCGTTCGGCAACAGCCCATCCAGCTGCAGGTATATTACTACTTGTGATCGATCATTTGGATCTAACTACGACGACCCTCCATCGGTTCCAGTTATGCATCTCTTTCTATCCTTATATGTCCGTTTTATCTCGGGGGGGGGGGGGGCATCCAAGACAACTGTCCGCGCCACAACCACCAGCACCGCACACGCATGGGGGCCCTCCCTGCGCGCGGTGGAGCCAACGAATGCGACACAGCACAACCTCGGCCTCTCCCCCAGGTCCCTGACTATCTTTGGCTTGGCTTTTCTACTATTCTGTGGTGGGGCGTTCTGCTCCCCTCTACCGTAACTTCATAGGTAATTCCTCTACCTTTTTGGCTAACCGATTTTCTCTCAGTCTCTTCTGGAGCTGGGCAGGGGGGTGTTTTGCCGCTCTCCTCCCACTCGCTGGACTCGTCAACCGACCTAGCAGTTGCGTTTAATTCGATCTCTCTCTACGGGGGGGGGGGGGTTCATTGCTTCTTGCGGTTTCTCATAAACCGGCGAACAAAACCCAAGCCCGTCTTCTTCCCATTCTACCGTAACTTCATAGGTAATTCCTCTACCTTTTTGGCTAACCGATTTTCTCTCAGTCTCTTCTGGAGCTGGGCAGGGGGGTATTTTGCCGCTCTCCTCCCACTCGCTGGACTCGTCAACCGACCTAGCAGTCGCGTTTAATTCGATCTCTCTCTACGGGGGGGTTCATTGCTTCTTGCGGTTTCTCATAAACCGGCGAACAAAACCCAAGCCCGTCTTCTTCCCATTTAATTTCGCTATCTTTCACTAAACTTATCATTCTGGGGGCCACCCTACTTTTTATACTCTGTGGGGTGGCCTCTGGGCGCTTCCCTGGTTCTTTACCCTAGCGTCAGGTGGCGCACTAAGGTTCGGAATCCTAATTCCTCACCTCCGATCTATGCTGCTGTGCACCACCGACTCTCATGTCCGAACCGACCACACCTAGTACAGTTCGGTCTAACCGAGCCGCGTGGGCGCCCATAATTTGTGGGACGCTCTGCTGCTCCATGCCCCTCACCCCTGCAGGTCCAGCGGACTGATACCTGCCTTGCCGGTGCGGGCCTATCGTGCTCATTTCGAAGGTCCCATGCCTTCCTTCTAGGATCGGAGTCTGCCTCCCGATCCTCTCCGCCCCCTCTCTCCATTCGGGGCCCCGGGCTCGCCCTGCCCCCACCGTTTTCCTTCTCCCAGGCCTTTCCTCGCCATTGCTTGACCTTAGCCGGGTCAACTCGCGTACGGCCTCAATCGCGGTTCGCTCGCTGGCGTATTGCCTCACTAGCTGCTCGCGGAGCTCCGTCCAAGTGATCCCCGGGTTCTCTACATACCTCCCCTCAATGAATCTCGACGCTGGGCCCCTCGCTCCCTCTGGAGCGAGCAGCACCATCTCGTGATTTTCTAGTCCATAAATCACCCTCTTCTTCTGAATTACTGCTAACCACTCCCTTGAACCGACGGGATCCCCTTTGTGGGGGGGGGTATTCGTATCCCTCCTATCGGCCCTTCTATCTTTCTAGTCTCTTCTCTCCCCATACCTGTTACACTATTTACTAGGTCCTCCTCCGAACCCATTCCCCTTGCGTTCTAGTTTACCACTCTAACAACAGAACTACCCAAACCGCGTGCAAAGTTTGGACAACAATCGATACACCGACAACCGAGCAAGCGAACAAGAGAAATCAACGAGTCACTTACCCCTCTCCTCTGCTGCCCTTGTGGTCTTCCGCTTCTGGGCTGGTTTATTATTTTTCGAGTCCGTCTGGGCCTTTCAATCAATTGACTAAAAGTTCGCGGTCCCAGACCGATCTCAAAGTCTAAAAAACGTTTTTTCTTTCAGTCTATCTCTTTTTCTATCTTTCTCTTTTTTTTTTTCAAACACGGGTGTACATGCCCGTTAAACTGTTTCTCTCTTTTCTTTTCCTATTCTCTTTTTCTATCTTTTTTTTTTTCAAACACGGGTGTCGATGTCCGTCAAACTCTTTCTCTCTTTTCTTTTCCTTCCTCCTTTTTTTTTTTATTCTCTTTTTCAACCACGGGTGTACATGCCCGTTAAACTGTTTCTCTCTTTTCTTTTCTTTTTTCTATTCTCTTTTTCAACCACGGGCGTACATGCCCGCCAAACTGTTTCTCTCTTTTCTTTTCCTATTCTCTTTTTCTATCTTTTTTTTTTCAAACACGCGTGTCGATGTCCGTCAAACTGTTTCTCTCTTTTCTTTTCCTTCCTCCTTTTTTTTATTCTCTTTTTCAACCACGGGTGTACATGCCCGTTAAACTGTTTCTCTCTTTTCTTTTTCTTTTTCTATCTTTCTTTTTTTTCTTTCAAACACGGGTGTCGATGTCCGTCAAACTTTTCTCTCTGCCGGTAAAAAAAAATCGTCCGTTGTGCCCGTGGGTTTTTTAAAATTTGTCTGTCTATTTTTTCTTTTTCCAAGGTGTTTTGCCGGAAAAAAAAATTGTTTTCTTTGTGGCCGTGGTTGGCTTTGTTCTTTTCTTCTCCCGAGGTTGCCAGGCACTCCTCACCGTACCATGATCCTAGGTCGCGGCACCATTTATAACATCACTTGTAATGGTGAACCGATCGGTGCAGGAATCCTTCCTGACTGTGAACACCTTTTCTTTGGCTCGTGATTTCGTCTGTAGTGGCTGTAAAAAGAAAGATGGCTCGAATCTCCCCCGGGTCAGATGAATGACGACTTCGTGATTCTGTGAAGGCAAGATTACCTAGCAGGACAATTCACGATAGAATAACTCGACAAACGGCTAGGTCTTTTCACAACAATAATTATTTAATAAAAATGAACGGTGGGTTTTTAACCCAAAGTCTATTCTTCGATAATGGCTTCCTTACTAACTATTGTATCTCTCCGTGTGCGTGAATCTCTATTTACGATTTCCCAGTTGTTAAATAAGTTGTAACTTCATCTATGTTTGGAGAACCGTGTGTGTGTGAAACTCCCTTTACGAGTGTTAATCCTTAATCGAGATATAACTTGTCTACTCAAAACGGTGGGTGTGGACTCTTACGGCTGTTGGTATTAATTGAGACATTAATCTCTGTTGGAAAACGATGGTGGGGCCCCGGGGCAACGGCTCCCTCGGGATCCGACCAGCTCGGCCGAGATCTCGGGTCTAACTCTTTTGTGATCGCATTTTCGCGTCCAATAACAAAGACGAAAAGCGTATAACTCATACTCTCTCTCTCTCTCCCTCTCTCTCTCTTCTCGTCGTGTGGTACGCGCGATGCTGACTTACTCTCTTTCTTTCCCCATCCCTTCTTCTGTGTCCCACCCCCTTTCCCGGAGTGGGGTGGTACGCTTCTCAACGGACAATTTGGAATTTATCTCTTAGTCTTTATCTCCCTAGAGACCAATTATTCCCTCTCCCTCTGTCCTGAAGTGTTGACACCTCTGATAAGATTTTGCGAAAACTTTTGGCAGCGTGTGCTCAATGTATCCCATTGTTGTTCCCTAATTGCCAATGACACCCCAAGAGCCAATCTCAGAATTCACGGCGCCCCCAGCGATCAGGGCCCGGACGGTCGAAAATATGTACTAGCTCCCAGACTTCCACTTGTCTCTACGTGGGGCCTGATCTCCCCGATGCATTCCAGTGCACCCCGGGGTGCAGACTCCGTCGCTGAAACCACTGTTTCACAGGTGTAGTGGTTGCAGGCGCAGTCTCCGGACTAGGGTTGCCGAATTCGAGTTCGATTGTGCTACTGCATCACCTACACTAATAACTTTAGGAAATATATGGATCCTAAAGTATTAAATAGTAGGGCAGACTAGACTCTTTAACCTTCATTGTGCAACTAGTCTAAAAGAAGGAAAACACCACCTTAACACCAGTCTGTCTTATTTTGGCATTGTTTTCAGTTGTTCTAGAATTCTTGCGACTAGACACACGCAATGCCTATTTTGGATAGGTTCAGTTGGGATTGTGCACCCTTGCTTCACTATAGGCACCTTTACAGTGGTTATCCATTGTCTTGAGACTGACATGAAGGCTCTATCATATTAAACTTGATAGAATATTCGCCTGAACGGTTATACAAAATTATCCTATAAAATTTAAATTGTTTTACCTCTTTTAGGCGAAAGAAGTCGGTTTTCAATATATGTGTATTTAAGAAGTTCCTTTTCGGAAACTAAAATTCTTAAAACTCCTTTCATGGATGGAAGATGATTTTCCTAGAAAATGTAGAGCCGCTTGACTTTAATCCTACCTAAAACATATTCATCAGGGAGCCGATTTTACAATATCCATCACAAAGAATATCATACAATTTTGAAGATTAGTTTGAGTAATAACACGTGAATGATTAGCGGCAAATTGACTTTAAGTTTACAAAATCAGTTTTAAATTAAATCAATATGCCTAAAACACTTCTCGTGATCGAAGATACATGTACAGACGATTACATTTTGTCGAGTAGTTTTAGTGTGTGTTATCAAAATCGAACAACACTGTGATATATTCAGGAAAACAAAAGGAATCGTCCTGGTGTCTTCTTAAATTCTAATAATTACGGTTAATACGACTTCGTTGTGTGTGCAGATGGGGAAGAATTTCCAACTCCTCTTTTAAAATCATTAGGTGAAAAACCGAAATATGTAGTGAAGAAAATTCAATTTTAATCTTTTTTTAATGATAGCAAGTATACGGGGAATGAAATTAAAACCCTCCATTCGTTATGTGGTATACTCTTAAACTTATATATCTTAATCAACTTCTTTAGTTTTCATCCTCTCCCTAACGGCTATCTCTTTTATAATGTCGTAGCATCCATTTGTTTACAGTCGCGACAACGACAATAACCCGTTGGCGTAATCAATAATATTCTATTATCATTCTTTTAATATCTATCAAATGATAAGCAATTATGTTTATATGTTAATATTTTCATAAACTTCAAACGTATTTATTTTTGAAAATCAAACGTTTTAATCGTTAGCAACACTAATCTTGTCAGCTTTTACAATTTACTTCAAGACTAACTCGGTCTCCTAATACCAAAACTTACTGTGGCAATGCCATTTACGTATAATTCCAATGTTTTATCTAAGTATTTCTCACTTGTTCCTTTTCGCATTGTATTTTTCTTCGATCCTTCTTCGCCTTACTCATTCCCAATACTCACTGTCTTTCTCTCTAACTCATTAGCGGACGCTTTTCTTAGCGTCTCTTATTTAAATCTATATTTACGCCCATAACCGCATTGCCACTACTGGTTCTTATTCTTAGACTGCGTGTTTCATCACGAGAAATGGAGAGAAAATATAAAAGTTATTTCAGTTATTTTATTAGTATTAAGTGTTTATTGTCATAAATGAATGCGTGTAGCGCATAATGGGTGTGCTTATTAACCACACAATTCAAGTCACCTGTAACTCAACCTTTTATGAGTAAAATAATGTCTATTTCAATATATGGGTATTTAAGAGTTTGGTTATCAAAAAACTAACAAGTCTAAAATACTTTTCGGGTATCAAAGACACTTTTCCCTAGAACATGCTGACCCCACTTTACCGCAACATAAACACTATTTAGGGGTCGCTTTTCAAAAACTTATTCGAGTACACACTCAGAGATAAAAAATACATTTACTGCAAGTTTCATAGAATTTTGTCGAGTAGATTTCACATGATATAAATACTGGTCACTTCTTTTTTATGACATTTGGATTACACAAATGAGATTGAGATGTGATTAATCCTGATTTGGTTGTCTAGAAGAAAGGGTGTTATTTGAAGACAAAGTTCGCAATAATTTCCATCCTAAAATATTACTTACAAAAACAATCTGCTATATACTATCGCCACTCGAAGAAACAATTTCCTTTCTCCTTTCTCGAATAAAAACCAAATCCACAAGTCAAAACGATTACTAAATCCCTTGTGGGGTTAGTTTCGACCTACTTCTTTGCTAGAGTCGCTGGAATATCATTTGTAGCGACTATTGATGGCTTCCACATATTTTAAATTCAAATGTTCTACGTAAGAGTTAAACTTCTATGCAACCAACCAAACACATGTTCTTAATAAAAAAAAAAGATAACTTGCGTGTGTAGCATTTTATTCAAATCATTACTATACTATAGATTCTGGGTGACACAAGCTTATATTATTTACAAGTAACTTAGTGTTTACTGTAGTAAGATATAATGTCCGATGTTATAAGCCTTCTTTATAATTCACTAGCAGAGCTACCCGGCGTTGCTCGGAGAAAAGTGTAACATATTTTTATCCAAACTTCTATCTCTCTCTCTTTCTCGCTCCCCTGTTTTTCCCCCTCCCACATCATCTTTCTTCTCCTCCCAGCCCATTTCTCTCTCCAGAACTCAGTAAAAAAACATCAGAGTTATTTCCCTGTAGTTAGTACATTAATTGTCTGGGAAACAGACCCCCTCCCCCCTTGACGAAACATGTCCCTGGTTACCCTGAAAAAATTATTTTCTTTTCTAAATTTTAGATATTATACTACTGGGGCAACGTCAATCAAGAAAATATACACTTTGTAGGTGTTTTTCAGTAGTTTTAGACAGCTGGGCACACACACACACACACACACACACAATTGCCCTTTATATAATAGTCTAGCAGAGCTACCCGGTGTTGCCAAATTTAAAGTGTGGGAGTGCATCATATGCAACATCCTGGTAGGGAGAGTTTACTTTAACAGCAACCTTGATGGTGTCGGCTTTATATCTTACTCACCGAGCTATTCAGATATATGTTAATACTCTAAAACTAACGTTAATAAATAGATTAATTTCATCGTGTAACATGTTTGGAAATTGTCATTAGCTTCTTTAAGGGGCAGCCAGAGACGCAAAAATACTTTCATTATGTTCACATGCTAATTGTGCATGTGAATACAATTATATTTAAAGTACACTTCCTAGTATGTCTTCGTTTTTAGGGACAGGCATGCACAGACAGAGAGGTGTTTTTCTTGACTCTCTCTACCTTCCGACAATTGTCTGAGGAGATTCCGATAGATAATAGAGTAAAGAAGGGCGATATTTCAGCACCAACGTTCTTCTCCAAATGATTTCCTATTATGCTTTCACATGCATTCCACGACTGTGATAAAGGTGTTCTTTTGCAATTTAGAACTACCGGAAGCGTATTCAATTTGAAACGGTTTAACTTTAAGTCAAAAGTCTTTCAGAGTCTAATCCGGGAATTTCTTTATGCCGATGAAGTTGATTTTCTTACCCACACTGCTGAGGACATGTAACTAGGTAGGTGAATTCTACTGTAAGGCAGATATTGGTGTTTATGGCAGTTCGTTAGGTGTAGTGGACACCTTTGTTTATCTTGACAGGATGGCTACCTTGATGCAGAAATAAATCCGCAGATAAAGAAAGACTCTGGTGAAAAGCTTCAAAAACGAGTTTGGGCAGATCGAAGTATCACCTCCAAAACCAAAGTCTGTGTTTACAAGGCCTGTGTTTTGATGGCTCTGTTGTATTGATGTGAGGCATGGACTGTACGTTGTAGACACCTCGAAATGCTTGAACGCTTACATCAGAAATGTTTAAGGCGCATACTCAATATCATGTGGCAATATAAAACACCCAACAGTGAAGTTCTTGTCGAGCATCGAGTCTATGATAATCACTTCTCACATGTGCTAGGCACGGCACATAGTTCGCATGAAGGATGATAGAATTCCTAAACAGCTATTAGGTTCAAAGTGATTATCGGCACTAATAGGAAGATTAATTTCATTAAGTTCATGATAGAGAGTTTTTATCCACTGAATAACGGTGTACAGAAACCAATAAAGGGTTTATCATTTATGTAGGAGCCTCTATAAGCATCAACATTTAAAAATCTAATTAAAGGCTAACTAATGTAAACAATAGGCTCGCAGAATCTTAAATGCGAACTTACATGACTTAAATTCCAGAAAGATAAATGGGTTCATCATGGATATTATTTTTTTAGCGAAATTAAATAAAAAATTATAGTTGATCAATTTTAATATATAACTATTTATTTTAATTTATTTTTGTCCAATTAAATTCACGATTTTAGACTGGAGGGTGGGTCATCTATAGGTCCGTCAAATATAAATGTTGTTATGCCGTCTTCTGAAACAATAAAATGACTTCCAGTTAACAACTTTCTTCTATTTATCGAAGAGAATTTAAAGATTTTGTTTCCTAAACACTTTCCCCACGGTTACCTTTTACTTAGTTTAAAATGTAAAGCAACTAGCAAAAATATGCTCCTTTCGGTCGCATATTTTTGCTAGTATATATAATGTCAAGTGGAGTTTGCTTGAAAACTGATAAGGTTGCGAATATAGAAAAAACGTTTCAATGAACAATAATAGAACAGGAAAAGTGTCCACTTGTTCGCTCGGACAAAAAGAAGGACAAAGACAAAAGTACCTTCGCTCTAAATATAAATAAATAAAAATAAATCCACAATTGAATATTTTTTCTGACTGTGTCATATGTTACTATTACTAGTAATAGTAAAACTAATAATATTAATATCATTATTATTTAATGACACTCAAAGCCTTCAAAAATATCGGTTAGAATGGCAGTAAATTTAGCATGAAGCGCAAAACGTTTAAATGACTTATTCTATCTTGCTCAGACCATAAAATATGTTAGCTGTTAACAAGGTAGCTATTTTGGCAGATCCCAAACTGACTTTCCTCGCATTTGACAAGACTCATGCTGCATTTTTCTCTCGTTTGGGAGTGTTGGGTCCCTTCTTTTCTGTTCGGATAAGATAAGTCCGTTAAGTATTTTCCTAAAAAGATATTTCCGATTTCAATTAGATAAAGTCTCGTGTGTTCAGAATAATGTGCAATAAAAAAAACGGAGAAAAAACAACGAAAAAAGCAATCTAATAACTCAATGGTTCTTCCTCCAACTTTGCCGCTTCGAGGGAAATATTACTAGTACGAAATACTGACAGACTCCAAAATATTGGACATCATTTAATATAATTTCGCATAAAGTTCACTTGGAATGCCGGGTGCGTCATGGAGAGTGCAACTTTATAAAGCTACTACTACTACTGCTGCTGCTATGATGTTGATAGTTTATAAAACGTTCATTATTTATTCATGTAATTCTTCTCTTTTACAGGCCAAACAATTGCCCACGGATGAACAGTTTTCCTTTGAATATAAGGTAATTATAATATAAATTATTTTGGAACTTTTCATACCAGCAGAAATGAGGAAGTGTTGTACAATTAGGAACTCTTTTATTCTAAAAAGAAACCCCGGCAGATTTCATAAACTATTCATCTGTATAGTATTTTATATAAAAAAATATATATTAAAATGGATAATCTGTGTCTGCAGTTGACGCATTTTCTTATTTAAAAATGCTACATTTAACAGATATTTATCTGTATAGCCTTTTATCTTTATGTCACTAACCACAGGGATAGTCTGTGTTCTGATCTTCTTCTTTCTTTTTTTTAGTTATATTCACCGCAAAAAACGCACATTATAACTGAGACGTAAGGAACTACTAAGAATTAGGGGTCATTTTCATGGGCATCCTGAGTGAAGAGTTCTGCAGTGAGATATTTGTTCACAAAGAAAAAGGTTAGAGGAGAGAATACGCAATACTAAAATTTCGAGGAAAAAGCCTATTAGAGTAGAAAACATTGAGAACCTCCACGGTGAAAGGGTGCGAGTTTGCTGACTCTTACATTTTATGCTCAATAGCCGTTGACTCTGTATCAAATCTTGTTTGATTAACTTGCTGGGTGACTAATAGTTCTCCCCACCTGTCAAGCCAAGTGGTAAAATCGATTTAGTCCTCGATAACATAATAATAATAATAATAATAATAATATATATATATATATATATATATATATATATATATATATATATATATATATATATATATATATATATAAATAATATATATAAATATATATATAATATATATATATATAAATAATATATATATATATAAATAATATATATATATATATAAATAATATATATATAAATAATATATATATATATAAATAATATATTTATATATAAATAATATATATATATATATAAATAATATATATATATAAATAATATATATATATATATATAAATAATATATTTATATATAAATAATATATATATATATAAATAATATATATATATAAATACTATATATATATATAAATAATATATATATATAAATAATATATATATAAATAATATATATATATATACATATATAAATATTATATATATACATATATAAATATTATATATATATACATATATAAATATTATATATATACATATATAAATATTATATATATACATATATAAATATTATATATATACATATATAATATACATATATAAATTATATATATATATACATATATAAATTATATATATATACATATATAAATATTATATATATATACATATATAAATTATATATATATATAAATATTATATATATATACATATATAAATTATATATATATACATATATAAATATTATATATATACATATATAAATACTATATAAATATTATATATATATACATATATAAATATTGTATATATATATATATATATATATATATATATATTATATATTATATATATATAATATATACATATATAAATATTATATAAATATTATATATACTAGCAAATATATGCGACCGGAGGGAGCATATTTTTGATAGGCTGCCGCGTAAACCGATAGAGCCCCAGTCATATTTCTTGGGTGGATAGACATTGATTTTCTTTATATCCGACCAAGAATATTTTTAGTTAAAAATAAAAATAAAAAATTTCGACCCCAATTTTTGTTTACCCTCCCCCATACATAGTTATATTTTCAGTCACAAAAATTTTTTTTTTTACCCCTCCCAATTTTTTAACCCTCCCCATACATAAGAATATTTTTAGTTGAAAAAATTTGACCCTCCACTAAAAAATTTTTTTTTACCCTCTCCCATACATAGTTAAGAAAAGAAATAAAAATTAGGAGGCGCCTCGGTCATATCAAAGAACTCATGTTTAAATATACTATTGAAGGCGCCTACGTCATATAAAAGAACCAATTTTGTTATTCTTCCAAAATAGTTACCCCTTTAATAATGGCTGAGATATTTGTTGCTTAACTTCAATTTACAACAAAAGTCAGCAATTGATTCTTCCAAAATGGCCACCCATTTACTAATGGCCTAGATATACCTTGCTTAACTTCAATTTACAACAAAACACCTTGTCTTAACAACGTAATGAAAATAAAGAATGATAATGTGAAAAACTCCCTTCACAATGACGTCCCTGCCGGAAAGACCGGAAGAATGAGTCAGCAATTTGTTTTTCCAAAATGGTCTCCCATTTATTAATAGCTGGGATATGCCTTGCTTAAGTTTAATTTACAACAAAACACCTTCTAATAACAACGTAATGAAAATAAAGAATGATAATGTCAAAAAATCCTCTGACAATGACGTCACTTCCGGAAGGACCGGAAGGATGAGTCAGCAATTTATTTTTCCAAAATGGTAACCCATTTATTAATGGCTGGGATATTCCTTGCTTAACTTCATTTACAACAAAACACCTTGTCTTAACAACGTAAGGAAAATAAAGAATGATAATGTGAAACAACAGAATTGATACTACACTACCTCCACACCTCTCAAAAAAGGAGGAGGGCATGCCTGGGAGGATGGTATCATGAAAACAGAACAGATACGACAATAACTAAACACCTCTCAAAAAGAAGGAGGTAATGTCTAGGAGGATGGTATCATGTAAACAGAACATATACCTCCACACCTCTCAAAATGTATATATATATATATATATATATATATATATATATATATATATATATATATATATATATATATATATATATATATATATAAGAATGGATTAAGAAACCCATGGATCATATTTACATCAATTTGACCGAAACATTGAATGGAAAATTCCGAAAATTGAAACAATAAAAAAAAGGCGCATCAATCAAAACCACTCCGTGTTATTTAATAATGTTTGCCTATATGAAAATATGCTGCCACAAAATATATATATATATACACAAAATATATATATATATGTATATATATATGTTATGTATATATATATGTTATATATATATATATATGTATTTATATATATACATATATATGTATATATATATACGTATATATATATGTTATGTATATATATATGTATATATATAGATATAAATATATATATATATGTATACATATAGAAAGATATATATATAGATATAGAAAGATATATATATATATATATATGTATATATACATATATATATATATTATGTATATATATAGACATATATATATACATATAAAAATATATTATGGATATACATTATATATTATATATTACGTATATATATATATATATTATGTATATATATACATATATATCATATATATATACATATATTTATTTATTATGTATATATATATATTATGTATATATATATACACATATATATATTATGTATATATATTATATATATACATATATATATATGTTATGTATAAAAATATATACATATTATGTATATAGATACATATATATATACATATAATTTATATACATATATATATTATGTATATATACATATATATATGTTATGTATATATATATACATATATATATTATGTATATATATACATATATATATATATATATGTATATATATTATGTATATATATACATATATATACATATATACATAGATATATGTATCTTACGTATATATATATATATATGTATATATATCTTATGTATATATATGTAGATATATCTCATGTATATATATATGTACATATATATAAGATATTATGTATATATATATGTACATATATATAAGATATTATGTATATATATGTACAAATATATCTATATATTATGTATCTATATATATATGTACATATATATTATGTATATATATGTACATATATATTATGTATATATACGTACATATATATATTATGTATTTATATATAAATATATATATTATGTATATATACATATATATATATGTTATATATATATTATGTATATATACATATATATATTATGTATATATATATATAATACATACATATATTATGTATGTATATAATACATATGTATAGATTATGTATGTATATATATACATATATATTATGTATATATATATTATTTATGTATATATATAAATATGTATATATTATGTATGTATATATAGACATATATATATATTATGTATATATATATATACATATATATATTATGTATGTATATATATACATATATATCCATATATATATGTATATATATTATGCATATATATACACATATATATATATACACATGTATATATATTATGTATATATATACATAATATATACATATGTGTATATATACATATATATATTATGTATATATATATATATGTATATATATATTATGTATATATATACATATATATCTATATATATATAACATATATATATGTACATATATATAATATGTATATATATATACATATATATACATATATATATACATACATATATATATCTCATGTATATATATGTACATATATATCTTATGTATATATATGTACATATATATAAGATATTATGTATCTATATATGTATATATATTATATATATATATGTACATATATATAAGATATTATGTATATATATGTACATATATATATTATATATATATATATGTACATATATAAGATATTATGTATATATATGTACATATATATAAATTATGTATCTATATATGTACATATATATTATGTATATATATGTGCATATATATTATGTATATCTATGTACATATATATTATGTATTTATATATACATATATATATTATGTATATATACATATATATATATATGTTATATATATTCTGTATATATACATATATATATAATATATGTATATATAAATACATATATATTATGTATGTATATAATACATATGTATATATTATGTATGTATATATATATACATATATATATATATAATATATGTATATATATATTATTTATGTATATATATACATAGGTATATATTATGTATGTACATATATACATATACATATATATATTATGTATGTATATATATACATATATATATTATGTATGTATATATATACATATATATACATATATATATATATATATATTATGTATATATATACACATATATATACATATATATAAATATATTATTTATATATATATACATAATATATACATATGTATATATATACATATATATATATTATGTGTGTATATATACATATATACATATATATATTATGTATGTATATATACATATATATACATATAGATATATTATGTATGTATATATGTATATTATGTATGTATATATACATATATATATTATGTATATATATACATGATATATATATAATGTATATATATACATTATATAATGTATATATATATATGTATATATATATCTTATGTATATATATGTACATATATAAAAGATATGTATATATATATGTACATATATATAAGATATTATGTATATATATGTACATATATATATATTATGTATCTATTTTTGTACATATATATTATGTATATATATATGTACATATATATTATGTATATATACGTACATATATATATATATATTATGTATATATATGTACATATATATTATGTATATATACGTACATATATATATATTATGTATTTATATATACATATATATTGTGTATATATACATATATATATATATGTTATATATATTATGTATATATACATATATATATATATTATGTATGTATATGTAAATACATATATATATATTATGTATGTATTTTATACATATGTATATATTATGCATGTATATATACATATATATATATTATGTATATATATATATATATATATATATTATTTTTGCATATATATATAAATATGTATATATTATGTATGTATATATATACATATATATATTATGTATATATATACATATATATATATTATGTATGTATATATATACACATATATATATATACACATGTATATATCTTATGTATATATATACATAATATATACATATGCATATATATACATATATATATTATGTATATATATACATATATATATATGTATATATATATTATGTATATATATGTACATATATATATAGATATGTATATATATAATATGTATGTATGTACATATATATAATATGTATATATATAAATATATATATAAATATATATATATATACATACATATATATATCTTATGTATATGTACATATATATATCTTATGTATATATATGTACATATATTATCTTATGTATATATATGTACATATATATAAGATATTATGTATATATATGTACATATATATATTATGTATCTATATATGTACATATATATTATGTATATATATGTACATATATATTATGTATATATACGTACATATATATATTGTGTATTTATATATACATATATATATTATGGATATATACATACATATATATGTTATGTATATATTATGTATATACATATATATATATTATGTATGTATATATAAATACATATATATATATATTATTTATGTATATATAAAAATATGTATATATTATGCATGTATATATATACGTATATATATCTATATTATGTATGTATATATATACATATATATATGTTATGTATGTATATGTATATATATACATATATATCCATATATATATATGTATATATATTATGTATATATATACACATATATATCCATATATATATATGTATATATATTATGTATATATATACACATGTATATATATTATGTATATATATATATACATAATATATACATATGTATATATATACATATATATTATGTATATATATATATATATATAACATGTATATATGTACATATATAATATGTATATATATACATATATATCTATACATATATATATACATACATATATATCTATCTTATGTATATATATGTACATATATATGAGATATTATGTATATATATGTACATATACATAAATTATGTATCTATATATGTACATATATATTATGTATATATATGTACATATATATATTATGTATTTATATATACATATATATAATATGTGTATATACATATATATATATGTGATATATATTATGTATATATACATATATATATAATATGTATATATAAATACATATATAGTATGTATGTATATAATACATATGTATATATTATGTCTGTATATATACATATATATATTGTGTATGTATATATATATATTATTTACGTATATATATACTTATGTATATATTATGTATGTATATAAATATATATATATTATGTATGAATATATATATATACATATATATATAATGTATGTATATATATATACATATATATACACATATATATGTATATATATTATGTATATATATACACATATTATGTATATATACATATATATATATACATATATGTATGTATATATAAATACATCTATATATATTATGTATGTATTTAATACATATGTATATATTATGCATGTATCTATATACATATATATATATTATGTATATATATATATATTATTTTCGCATAGATATATAAATATGTATATATTATGTATGTATATATATACATATATATATATATATTATGTATGTGTATATATATACATATACATATTATGTATGTATATATATATATATAGATATATATTATGTATGTATATAAATACATATATATACATATCTATATGTATCTATATTATGTATATATACACATATATATATACACACATGTATATATATTATGTATATATATATACATAATTTATACATATGTATATATATACATATATATATATTATGTATATATATACATATATATATGCATATATATATTATGTATATATATACATATATGTAGATATGTATATATATAATATGCATATATGTACATATATATATAATATGTATATATATGAATATATATATAAATATATATATACATACATATATATATATCTTATGTATATATATGTACATATATATATCTTATGTATATATATGTACATATATAAGATATTATGTATATATATGTACATATATATATTATATATATATGTACATATATATAAGATATTATGTATATATATGTACATATATATATATTATGTATCTATATATGTACATATATATTATGTATATATATGTACATATATATTATGTATATATACGTATGTATATATATATTATGTATTTATATATACATATATATATTATGTATATATACATATATATATATATGTTATATATATATTATGTATATATACATATATATATATTATGTATGTATATATAAATACATATATATATTATGTATGTATATAATACATATGTATATATTATGTATGTATATATATACATATATATATATTATGTATATATATATTATTTATGTATATGTATAAATATGTATATATTATGCATGTATATATAGACGTATATATATATCTATATTATGTATGTATATATATACATATATATATATTATATACTATATATATATATATATTGTATATACATATATATCCATATATATACATGTATATATATTATGTATATATATACACATATATATCCATATATATATATGTATATATATTATGTATATATACACACATATATATATATATATACACATGTATATATATTATGTATATATATATATACATAATATATACATATGTATATATATACATATATATTATGTATATATAGAGAAATGTGTATATATATTATGTATATATACGTATATATATAACATGTATATATGTACATATATATATAATATGTATATATATACATATATATCTATACATATATATATACATACATATATATATTACTCATGTATATATATGTACATATACATAAATTATGTATCTATATATGTACATATATATTGTGTATATATATGTGCATATATATTATGTATATATATGTACATATATATTTTATGTATTTATATATACATATATATATATGTATATATACATATATATATGTTATATATATTATGTATATATACATATATATATAATATGTATATATAAATACATATATAATGTGCATGTATATAATACATATGTATATATTATGTCTGTATATATACATATATATATTGTGTATGTATATATATATATTATTTATGTATATATATACATATATATCTATATATATATGTATCTATATTGTGTATATATATACACATATATATATACACACATGTATATATATTATGTATATATTATGTATATATATACATATATATATGTATATATATTATGTATATATACATATATATAGATATGTATATATATAATTTGTATATATATAATATGTATATATATACATATATATATAAATATATATATACATACATATATATATATATCTTATGTATATATATGTACATATATATAAGATATCATGTATATATACGTACATATATATATATATTATATATATGTACATATATATATTAGATATTATGTATATAAATGTACATATATATATATTATGTATCTATATATGTACATATATATTATGTATATATATATGTACATATATATTATGTATATATATGTACATATATATATTATGTATTTATGTATACATATATATATTATGTATATATACATATATATATGTTATATATATATTAAGTATATATACATATATATATAATATATGTATATATAAATACATATATATTATGTATGTATATTATACATATGTATATATTATGTACGTATATATATATACATATATATATATTATGTATGTATATATATATTGTGTATGTATATATACATATATATACATATATATATATATGTATATATATTATGTATATATACACATATATATATATATTATGTATATACATATATATACATAATATATACATCTGTATATATATACATATATATATTATGTATATATATATATTATGTATTAATATATATATTATGTATATATATATATATATTATGTATATATATACATATATATATTATGTATGTATATATATATATTATGTATATATATACACATATATATTATGTATATATATTATGTATATATATATATATCATGTATATATATATATATATATATATATATATATATATATATATATATATATATATATATATATATATTATGTATACTAGCAAATATACGCTCCCTCCGGTCGCATATTTGTGCTAGTCAGAAATGAACGCTCACCCGTAAACCGATGAAGCCCCAGTCATATTTCTTGGGTGGTTAGAGATAATAATAATAATTATAAAAAAAATAATTAAAAATTAAAAATTAAAGATTAAAAATTAAAAATTAAAAACAAAAATAATGAAAGGGTTTCCCTGAAATTCCCGTGAGCCAAATTATGAGTTTGTATCATTAGCCGTTATATTTTTGAAGGTATGCGTTCTAAAAGGAAAACCGTTAACGTGTTTAAAATCTCAAATTACTCGACAAACACTTCCCACCCACAAATGAATTACACAAACTTTTTAACAGAAATTCTGTTAAGGTCAGCTATTCCACTGCCCCTTCAATAAGAAAAATTATCTCTGCAGAACCCAAAACAATTACAAACGCAGGCTGCTCATGCCAAGACAAAACAATTGCCACCTTGAGGGAAATTGCAAAATCGATTCAATCATATATGAAGCAACCGTCACAGACCAGAATACCAGTAGTGCAGAAAAATATATTGGGATGACGAAGGGAAACTTCAAACAAAGGCTATACGCACACAGAAATTCCTTCAGATACAAAAACAAGGCTAATACGGCACTCGCGACCCGAATATGGCAGCTTAAAGAAGAAAATACACCCTTCACGATCAAATGGAAAATAATTGAGAGAAAACCATCCTTCTCTCCAGCCATAAACAGATGTCCTCTATGTGACGCTGAAAAATACCACATTTCAAAAGCCATCATCGATCCAAATACAGCCTGTTTAAATATACGCGATGAAATATTTAGGGGGTGTATCCACAAGAGACAAGCATTACTTATAAACTGGTCTGACCGATTCACATAATGTCTAACTACCCCCTCTACTAATATAAACACAATAAAAACGAACAAACACCTCATTAGCCCATATCCACATAAATTTCAAGAGCAAAAACTTCGACCTTCACAAAAATACAAAAATATTTAATTTATTTATCAGTCACTAGATTACTCTACAAATCCATTAAAACAAACTATATCCACATAAATTCCAAGAGCAAAAACTTCGACTTTCACAAAAATACAAAAATGCAAAAATATTTAATTTATTTATCAGCCACTAGATTAATCTACACATCCATTTTAACAAACTCAAACATTTCATATTTCCAACTAAGTTACCTCCCTTAGATCCGAATTTCTTCATTAAAATCACTCCAATCTGGGTAAAAGATTTTTAACACGTTAACGGTTTTTCCTTTTAGAACGCATACCTTCAAAAATATAACGGCTAATGATACAAACTCATAATTTGGCTCACGGGAATTTCAGAGAAACCCTTTCATTATTTTTGTTTTTAATTTTTAATTTTTAATTTTTAATTATATTTTTTTATATTTTTTTATTATTATTATTATTTTTTTAAATTTTTTAAATTTAAAAAATTTTTTTTTAATTTTTTTAATTTTTTAAATTTTTTTAATTTTTTAAATTTTTTAAATTTTTTTAAATTTTTTAATTTTTTAATTTATTCTTATTCATTATGTTTTCATTCTTTCTTTCTCTCTTTTTTATTCTCTATATATTTTTTTATTCTTTTTTTTATTCTTCTTTATTCTCTCTCTCTCTTTTTTATTCTTAGTATTGAAATGTTTTTATATATATTTTTTTATATATATTTTCATATATTTTTTTATTTTTTATTCCCTTTAATCTTGAATCCCCTCGTGTTTTAAATCTCAACGGTCTTATTACACTAAATTTAAATTTAAACAAACACACACAACACACTGAGCAAATAACGCGTCCCAACGAGAGTGTCATGTGACCTCACATTTCCAAAACAGATGACAACAGAAGCTGAAGAGAGCCGGATGGGTAAGACCCTCCGTGCTTGAAACCGACGGTACGAATGTTGTACTAATTTTTCTGTACCAGAATAAATAAATATTATGCTCTTAATTTTTAACTTTAATTCTTAATTAATCGAGCACTCTGCTGGGATTTTTCTTACCATTTTACAAATAAGTTATATATATATATATATATATATATATATATATATATATATATATATAAATATTTTAAAAAACATATATAAAAATATATTTATATTAGAGTAAATTCTTGGAAGTTAACTTAAATAGTTATTGCAGTAGATTGATTGACTTACTCAACGAAAATATATATATTTTTTTTCAGTTTTGAAGGTTAAAAGAACTTCCGAGACTATATAATGAGTATTTGAATATGTATGGCTAGGATTCCTTCCTCTTATTCGAATACTTTCCTGGTACCACAGGTACTTTAGTTTTTTTTAAACCCTGAAAAACTAAAACAATAAATAATATATAATAGTAATAACTATGGTCATTAAAACACGATCACAAGCTAGGTCTGGGCAACCCTCAGAACTAGTGAGTTCCTCTAGGGCTCACCACCCAAGGAGGTCGGACATATCTCGACAGGGTACAGCCGTTGTCACTAGTAACATAGAAGTAGGAGCTCCTTCGTACGAAATGGCAAATGGGACTTGTCCGGCCGAAATAAGTTTTAAGGTTGCTCCTTGCGGAGCTTCATTATGTAAAACCTGTAATATTCTAATAACATCTAAAGAATATAAATCAAATGTTACAGAGAGAATGTATAAAATAGTAAATCATTCGGGGGATCTTCCCCCCGAATGATTTACTATTTTATATGTCATGTAAGTCTCAAAATCTAATTTATCATGTAAAAATTGTAATTTACAATACGTAGGCGAAACCGTACTTCCTTTAAATAAACGCATGAATATACATAGAACTAGCACTAAAGGATATCTCCATGTTATTAAACATTTTAAAGAAACCTGTAGTGAATTGTCCTTTTCAATAGAGATTATTGAAAAATTAAAAAATAACGGATATAATAGTTTTGGA
Source organism: Sepiola atlantica (assembly GCA_963556195.1). Taxonomy (NCBI): domain Eukaryota; kingdom Metazoa; phylum Mollusca; class Cephalopoda; order Sepiida; family Sepiolidae; genus Sepiola; species Sepiola atlantica. The sequence continues at coordinate 49,347,125 of OY744524.1, forward strand.
GAAGTAGATAATAATATACTAAAAATACGTCAAAATATAGAAGATGAAACAATTAAGAAATTACGAGTAATTTATCCTTTATAGTAAAGTAAAGAAAAATAACTTACACGATGAATTAGAAAATGTAGGGCGATTATATCCAGCTTTACCTCGCTACGGTACTAGAGATAGGTCATATTTAAATAGAAACAGCAAAGAATCTGCCATTTCATGCGAGGAATTCTTTGAAAAAACTAAAGATAATATTATTAATAATATTTCCGGTTCTTTCAATTACATTAGAAAACTTCTAAATCAAACAAAAAAGAAGGTACAGAAGGATATTGCATCTAAAATATTACTACAACCGGATATGATGTACAAAAAAGAAAAACTAACTCAATGGTATGAATATATAATGGATATAATCGATACTAAACTATATAAACCACCTATTCTATATAAAAAAATAAACCTAGAAATGTTTGTGTAGTTCTGTATGAAAATAAAGGATTAGATGATGTAAATCTGCCAAAAATATTAAATAATCCAGAAATCCTACAATTACTACCCACTGAACTTAAAATGGAGGGACAAAATCCAATAGTAACATATAAACTTGGGCAAACCATACGAAATAAAATGTTCAATTATAAAAAAACAGTAGAAAATATAAATACAAATGATTATAAGGATGAAGATATTCCAGAATGCGAATGTAAGTCCTCCCCTTTGTGTAATAATGACATAGGGCATGTAATTACCGGTAATTTAGCGATAGTAAAAAATCCTAAGTTGAGAAAGCTCCTTACAAAAGGTCCAAACTATAGAGAACCTAAATGTTTAAATTATACAAAATGTATAAAAGAAATAAATAAAGCATTAGAAACCTTTAGTGTATCCATGGCAAAAAAGCACAAAATATTACATTCAACATTTGACCCATGGAAAAATAATATACTTAGATTCGTAAATAAAAAGGTCGAACGTTTAAAAATCTTTAAACATCCTAAAAAGACGAATCCTCTCCTTAGAAATTCACAAATAATTATGGACCTTCAAATACTTCAAAATAAATTTGTAATAGTTCCTATTGATAAGGCAGCAAATAATATAGCTTTTATATGTAAAAAATATTACATACAACGCTTGTTGTCAGAAGTAGGAATTATAGGTATAGAATCAGATACTTATAAAGTAAGTAATTGTGAGAAAGAAAGTATTATTCTAAATAACACCATTATTTGTGAAAAATTAGGACTAAAATTAGATGAGAAAAATAATAAACTTCCATGTATGTATTGGATACCTAAAATGCATAAAAAACCAGTTGGGGCCCGTTTTATTGTTGCCTCCAAAATGTGTATTACTAAACCCTTGAGTAAGGCTATATCAAATGTGTTTAAATTAATAATTAATCAGATAAATAATTTTCATAATAAAAGAAAGTTTTATAGTAATATAAACCTATTTTGGGTAGTAAATAATTCATATCCAATAAAAGAAAAACTAGATCATATAAATTCCCGTAAAAAGGCAAAATCAATTTCTACATATGATTTTAGTACCTTATATACAAAAATACCACATAATGAACTAATTAAAGAATTAGGTAACATTATAGATTTAGCTTTTGCCGGAGGTAAAGGTAAATACATAGATTTTTCAAAATCTAAAGCCTTTTGGTGTAAGACTAAAAACAGTAAAACTAGTACTTCAAAAAATGGCCTTAAAATACTTATAAGTCACCTGATTAAAGAAAGTTATTTTAAAATAGGAAATAAAACACTAATACAAACAATAGGTATTCCTATGGGTTTGGGCCCTGCCCCCTTTTGGGCAAATCTCTATTTACATAGATATGAATACATATATATGTCATCATTAATAAAAAATGATATATCTAAAACGTATAGTTACCACGGCTGCAGGAGGTTTATTGATGACCTGGTCTGTATAAATGATAGAGAGGAGTTTGAAAATACAAAACATTCCTATCCTATCCTAGGGAATTAAAATTAAATTGTTAACATACAGGAATACATGCTACCTTTCTAGATTTAAATATAAAAATTGAGGATGGTAGATTTATTTATAAAATGTTTGATAAAAGAAATTCTTTTCCCTTTCATATCGTTCGTATGCCGCATAAAAGTAGTACCTGTCCTATGTATATATTTTATGGGAGTATAATGTCCGAATTTCTAAGAATAGCCCGCGTTACTTCAAGGTTAATGGATTTTATACCTTCAGTCACTTCATTAGTAATAAGAATGCTTAAATAAGGTGGAGATAAAAATAAAATATTTAGACAATTAAATAAGGCAATAACACGCTATCCTGACGCTTTTAAATTATATGAAATAAATCAAAAGAAATTGATAAAAGAAATCCAAAACTCTATTATAAAAATGTATAACATATGTAAATAGTCCATGATGAAGTAAATAAATAAATAAATAAATGTATATATATATATATATATATATATATATATATATATATATATATATATATATATATATATATATATATATATATATATATATATATATGTATATATGAAATATTTGTATAAATATATATTTTTAATTTTAAAACATTTGTAGATAAAGAAAATAACCAAGAAGAAAAAGGGGGGTTATTATAATGGAATCATCTAACTCTTTAAATAGATGTTCTGTAAAATAGTAAATATTCACTTTGAAAGGAACAACACAGGTAAGGAGAAACTATATTTTAAAACTTTAGAAAAACAAATCTGGAGGCAAAACTAAATCAAATATATGTAAACTTTTTAAATTAAAAAATAATTATTAAATAGGGAGGTGGTGTCTGATAAACACTGCTGGGATGCCATGATAAAGAAATACTGTTTTGTTTTTTAAAATCCAGAAACAGTTTTCATGGTAAACAACTGACGATCCCTTATATAAAAAAACATATATAAAAATATATTTATATTAGAGTAAATTCTTGGAAGTTAACTTAAATAGTGATTGCAGTAGATTGATTGACTTACTAGACTAAAATCTTTCAACGAATATATATATATTGTCATTAAGGGTATGCGAGCACAACAGGGCTATGTATTTTACTGGTAGGAATTTTTCTTATAAAAAAATATAAACAGTGTTACTATTTTAGCACTGTTAATATAAACATTTTAACTGGTATTTTACTTACCTTTATAGTATCCTTATCAATCACGCCCGAGTGGAACCATTATTGATACGACACAAGCAGCATTGTTATGTATTAAGGAAAATGAAGGTATTCTTGTTGTATATAAGTCAATTTTTAGTTTCACACTTTAATTTATTAGAATTAAGAACTTTCACCATTTATTTTTATATATAAACGATTTTTGCTGTATTTTTTCAACAATACAATAAATTTTTTTACAATTCAGATTGAAGATCCGCAAACAAGAATTTTAAATCTTATAAATTAAAAAATGTGAACTGTAAACCTTGGTATTTTTATTTCTCTGAAATTTTCGTTTCCTCTGAACTAAAAACAGTACTCTACGGCTCTAATATCACAAATATAGGCAACATAATGGCACTTTATTTCGGTTCTTACTTTGTAACCTTGCCTAAGGGTTCAACACGTAGCCTACAGCCAAAGTCTAACTTCTTACTGGATCGACCTAGGCCCAGTCGATATTAGGTAGCTTCCCTAAGAACATCAGATCGATCAGAACGTTTGTCAATAAAAGAAGACGATGAGTTCCAGCCGAATTCCCTTCGGAAAAGCCTAAGAGATTTTGTATAAACGATTAATTCTTGTTCGATGTTTTGCGCTGAAGAAAAATTCCTACCAGTAAAATACATAGCCCTGTTGTGCTCGCATACCCTTAATGACAATAAAAGTGTAAAAATTTGGGAATTTCTTTGCTTTTGTAAATTTAGTGTTTAGTGTATATGAATGTTCATCTGAACCCTATTAAGGGCATATGATTTCAGTATACTGGCATTTTCATGGAATGTCACTACTTTTGTAAAGGCTATGCAATACAATGCCTTCTCATAACTGATATAGTTGGTAGTTTGACTAATCAGTGTTTCTTCCAATATTCACAGGTAAATATTTTTTTTAATTATGATGATACAATTCAAACTAGAACACATTTTTTCACAGTTAATATATATACTTATATTAACTGTGAGTTAATCAACATTGTTTTCTTTAAGGCCTTCGTATTCCTATGCTAAAATGTAACATAGTTATGGGATTGAGTCATGTTTTAAAAAATGTTAAGTGTCGTTTAGAATTATGGTTTATTCTTGTAAAATCAGTACTTTTCTGAGCAAGAAACAAAAAAAAGAAATTGACAAGAATTACCTGTATAAAACTGTTCTATGTGGCGCCCTGTAGGAATGGTAAATCAAAATAGGATCCCTCCCTCCCTGGAAACCGCCATATCTATATATTAATACGTTAATGTGTACGTACGTGTGTCATGCTCCTAAAGAAATTCAAAATAAACAACAAAGAAGTTGGACGGAGAGACTTGGAATCGAAACCGTAACATCTAGCTGGAAAAGCAGGGACTTTACCACTGAGCTAACTAAATGAAGTCGTCAAAATTAACTTAATTAAACCATTAACTAACCCCGCTCACTACTGTCGCTTCAGCGTGGAAGGAGGAGGAGACAACGTTTATGCACCTTTTCTTCGTTTAAACATTTGAACGACGAGATAGAGAGAGAGAGAAATGTGAACTATTTTCATTTTCTAATGCAACATTATAAAAAATAAAGGTAACTTCTATAAATTTCTGTGCTTCAAATACTTCTACATATATAAAAAAACAATATCTGTTCTTGAAATATATTTAGAATATTTACGAATAAAACTAATGAAACTAATCAAACTCCTTACGAGCTGTGCCAACGCAAACGCTGGCAGACGATAACTTTAAACGTTAAAACCATTTATTTCTTTTCTTTTAGGTTCGAGAGACAGCCAGTATTATTTTTTTTGTTTTTTTTTAACTCACATTAAGCACTGTTTGTTTTTTGTTTTTTAAGTGAAACACAGAGAGCGCGTACTAAAGAAAGAGAGTGTGTATGTTCGTAAGAGAGTGATAGAGAGAAAATATATAGAGAGACTAAACGTAATTGAAAAGTGGAAATTCCAGAAAAACAAATAAATAAATCGCAAAAAGTTTTTAAAAATATGTAACAAAAACGAAAGGGACGAAAGTAACAAGTACAGTTTCGTTTTCTTTTGGTAAGCCTGCCAGTTTTTACGGTATATCAACCCATTTTAGTAGAGTGTCCATCGTACACACGTTATTTGAATGCAAATTATTATTTTTAAAAAGTATTTCACTCTTATCCGGGGGGTTGCTCATGATAAAGCAAGCGTAACTTACTAACAAATAGAGGGTGCTTTGTTACATTGGGACCCGCGCTAACTTTGACCCCGTCGTTACGGTTAGGTTCAGTGGAGTATGCGTAAGACAGTGAAAGAGTGTATGCATTGTGTCTGTGTGTGTGTTGGCTCAATATAATGGTCATTTTTAAGGTTTTTTGAAATTTTCTGGAAAACTAAGGTATATGGTAAACTGAAATCTAAATGCCATAAACTAGACCCTAGAACCTCTATATCTGCCAAAAATCAGCTGAATCCATCAAATAGTTGATGAGATACAGGGTGGCACACACGTACGTACGTACACACGGATAACACAAAATCACTCCTGACCTTTCTGGATCTCTGGGTTGCCTTGACTAATGATATTGAAATTTTACACACTTATAGAACCTATCAAATGAAAATTTTGTGCAAAGTTTTAAATAATTTGGTTTATTGGTTTTTGAGTTATGACTGATCAAAGAAATGAGATTTCTAGCATAAGTCGTTTTTGAAGTCTATTAAGGGATAGAGCGCTAACGCGCCTCCCTTGATTATGTATATACATATATATATATATTATGTATATACATATATATATTATGTATAAATATATATATTATGTATGTATATATATACATATATATATCATGTATATATATATATATGTATATACATATATATATATATATGTTATTCATATACATATATATATATTATGTATATATATATTATGTATATATATAAACATATATATATATATATTATGTATATATATACATGCGTATATATATACATATATATATATATATTGTGTATATATATACATATGTATATATACATATATTATGTATATATATATATTATGTATATATATATATATGTTACATATCCGAGTCGGTGTACTGTAAAGGTTGTTGAAAACAGATACACCTGGCGATTGTCAGTTGATAAGATAATTGCCGGATGACCAAAAAGTTATTTGAAAATAAAACAAAAAACTCACAACCAGACAAACACCTGCACAGAAGAAAACAATATGATCGATTGTCAAAAGATAAGTTTCTTCCGACTAAATAAAAGGATGCACCTGCAAGAATCACTTAAACAGTGATGTCAGAAGAAAACAGAGATGTCGGAAAGGTTAAAGATCATATTGCCAGGTGCGGTTGTGTCATGCCAGGAAAGATAGACAGATTTGTTGAATTGTCAAATGAGTGTAAGCTGTCACCGGTGCAACCTCGGAGGTCGTCGGGGTGGCCACGAAATTGTTGTATAATTAAAACCGAAAATCGAAAGTGGAGTTGACGATCGAACCTCGGTGAGAAGCAACCGTCTGATTCCATGTGCACAGGCCTCTCCGACCACCACCCCTATTGTCACCACGTTACGGACAAATAAATATACATATTATATTTTCCCAAGATACTGTGTTGTCATTTTTGTTAAGCCCGCACAATACAATATCTTCAATCTGGTGCTAAAGTGACTAGTTACGTCATCGACGTAATTTTAAAGAACCTGGGTACACAAACAACAACAGCAACAGAAAGAAAATACAAGCAAGAAAAAGAGCGACAACATAGAACTTTAATAAAAAAATAAATAAATAAATAAATAAATAACTGAACGTACGCGGACAATTCGACAAAAAAAGAAAGGAAGACGGAAAAAAGGGAAAAGCGAGAAAGAAAAGGACGAACACACGGACACAAAGATCTCAACACAGCGAGCAGTGATACCCGATAGCAGCAGAACGCAGATAGATGACGTTCAAACCATGTTTGTTTCTGCACATAGATAGGTATACTGATAATCATTATTATATATTAAAAAAAATCGTCTGCTAAAACTTTAAATGTTTAATTGTATTGGTTCGGTTCTGTCCCGATTTTGAGAGTTTCTTCATTGCCTGTCTGTAAACGTATTTAAAATACTTTGAATAATTATAATGGAACAACCAACTTTTGCTAATTTCGTTCAGAGTCTGACTTTAGAAATAAGAAACGTGGCTTCTTCGGTTACGAACACGCTAAGAGGCGAATCCTTCTTAAAAAATATACAACCGCTGGTGCATAGAGAAGATGGTGGCTACAGGGTTTGGGTGGAAGAGATGCAGCGGTACTTTAAAATTGTACGCGTTGGAGATGAAGACAAGTGCCAAGCAGCTCTTCTTACAACAAGGGGTTAAGTCGGCCAGTTTGTCTACAGGTTAATAGCCAATAACGTAAGGCCAACATGGGACGAATTAAAAAGATCGTTGGATGAATATTATGGGGTTGTTGCCAACCCCAATGCATGTATGGTTGAATTAGCTAATGTCAAGCAGGGTAGAACGGAGGGAATTCAGGACTATATGCGGTGGTGCGTCTGGCGAAGGGTGCATACATGAGAATTGACGGTGGGAATCAAATAGTTGCAAAGCAAGTGCTGGGATTTTTCATAGAGGGCCTTAGGGATCGAGATGTTAAGATGGCGGTGATGAAGGACGAACCACAAACTTTGGAGGCGGCTTATCAAAAAGCCTTATCCGAGTTAAAGTGGAAAATCCGACTTGATGCAAGCCAGGAATATGAAGACGAACCCATGGAGGTTTGTCACTCTAGAAGGCGGGTTCCTATTGAGGCGTTGAGTTCGGCTAAATCCCAAAAAGACAAGGTTAGGTATAATGAAAAGAACGAAAGGAGAAGTACTAATGGGTCGAGATACAAAACTCGTGAGAGAGGAAGAAGCGAGCATGTAGTTAGGTGTTGGAATTGTGGTGAATAAGGCCATATAATGAGATATTGTGGGCGAAGTATTCAGGGAAACGGCGACGCTCCGTTCGTACGACGCCCGACGAACGGAACAAGATGGTACCGACGCATGTAGTTGGTAATATGGGCGCGCCAAATTCTGTTTCTGTGAGGATAGAAGGTAGAACATATAGGGCTCTAGTGGATACGGGAGCGGAGGTATCAGTCGTAAGTAGAAGAATTTACGACAGAGACCTGAACTACAAAAACAAGATGTCAATTTAATGACTGCTAATGGGTCACCATTGATTGTGGAGGGTCTCTCTAGATTGCAGGTTCGAATAGGAAATCAGTCCACCCTTCATGACTTCTTCGTGGTAAAAAAATCTTAACAGAAGTTTAATACTCGGTCGTGATTGTCTCATGCAAAACGGGGTGAGACTTATTTTGATTTAGGGGCTTTAAGAATCGGTAATGAGTATGTGGCCTTAGAGGAAGATGTTCACATTTCTTCGATTGTCAGATTGGCACAGCAAATAACATTGAAACTCCAACACATGCATACTTGCATCGCCCGTACTATCGGTGGACGGGGGGGGGGAATATGAGCAGCGGATACGTTAGCAATTTGATTGATATATCAGTGGCTAATGCTGTGGTGAAAATTGACAAGTCTCGGAAATTCCCGTTGCTCATTATGAATAACACTAACCAAACGGTCACCTTCAAACAAGGGTGGCCAGTAGCTAAATTTAGTAAGGCTGCTGGCATTACCGAAATTACTATGCCCGACAAGCAAAAGAACCAGATCTCTGATGAAAACTTGCAAGAGACTAACGTGCCAGACGAATTAAAGTTAGAGATTGATAGTTTGCTGAGGAGGAATACAGATTTGTTCGTTAGTGAAGATAAAAACTTAGGTAGAATCGATACAGTAAAGATGCGTATTGATACGGGAACCCATGAACCCATAAGAAGATGCCCGTATCGAACACCGCTGAAGCAAAGAAAATTGGTTGATTCAGCGGTTGAGGAAATGATGCAGGCAGGTGTAATCGAGAGGTCCAAGAGTCCGTGGAGTTTTAATAGAAAAGAAAGATGGTAGCAAAAGATTCTGTGTCGACTTTAGAGCATTGAATAAAGTTACAAAAAAATACGCTCGAGCGTTACCAGTCATTGATGATATACTGGTCTCGCTCGGGTCAGCAAAGTATTTCTCTAAATTGGATTTGAAGTCTGGATATTGGCAGGTAAGACTTCACAAAGACGATAAGGAGAAAAGTGCATTTACCTGCCACCGAGGTTTGTTTCACTTTAATGTGATGCCGTTCGGACTCGCAAACGCTCCCGGTGTTTTCCAGGAATTGATGTCAATTGTCTTACAAGGCCAATGACTTGTGTTCCTTTTTCTTCCGGGCAACACGTTTTTCCTTCTTTTAACCGTATTATCCAAACGCATGCGAACTTCGAGACGTTCTCTCCACAACTGCCGTCAACCCAAAAAACACCGCCTTTTATTTAGCGTTCTTTGCCGCACCTGATTTGCATAATGCAACCCTCACTTTCTTTTCCTCCGGACCCGCGTGATGGATGCTACACTCCCCCGATCTCTTGATCACACATGATGCAGGGTGGTGGTGGCCTTTTGATTCGTGAGCTTCTCCGAAGTGGGACATGTAACTCAGTTTCTTCTTCTGAATCGTCCGATGAAGTTTCCGCTCCTAAATCTACTGACAAAGTTTCTACTTCTGAACTTGCGGCTTCATTCTCGTGGGGATCACTGGCGCTGCCCATTAATAGTTCATCGCTAGACGACCTATTACTTTCCCCAGTAGTTGAATGGTCCACCCCCAAAGCAGGGCAGAGATCGTGTATGTGCCGTGGAATTCCATCAACCAGGACTGATTGCTGACTGACTATGCCTGTCACTCGTCCACAATTTTGTGGTACATCGACAGCCTGGCGGTTTCACCCAGACATGATCTCCCATATCATATGGCCCGTCCATCTCCTCATTGTCAAGTGACTGCACAATGTCGATACCTTTTACCCGAGTCTGATACGTGTAGATGGCATTCGCGGTTGCGGTTGCCGGGGACATGTCATCCTTCGGCGTAACATTGTACCAGTATATTGCTTCCGTAACAGAACACTTCTTCCTGGCAGCAATCCTCTTTATGCTGCGGTGGCTTCTTTCCGCGATTCCATTGCCTGATGGTACGTAAGCGCATCGCAACCGCAATTGAACTCCCCATTCAAATAAAAATTGTCTTACTCGCTGGCTGCAAAATGCTGGGTCGTTATCGGTCAAAATCTCATGTGGTGCACCCCTTTCATAAAAGACGGACAATAGTTGTCGAATAACGCTTGCCGAATCTTGGCGTGCAATTGTTCGCTAAACTGCAAAACGGGTTGGTCCACAGTCGATGAGAGTAAGAAAGGGGTTTCCATTATAATGGGTGATATCCATTCCCACCCTTTGTCATGCGTCACTTGCTTCCAGTCGTCCTTTTTGCCACTGCACTGGTGCTGAGTCAATTGACTGACACATTTCACAGTGCTTGATGACTTGTTTCACCTCTGATTTTGCCACAGCTGGATTTACGCGCCTCACGAAATATAGAGTCCTCTTGACGCCTGGATGTCCGCTCTGTCTGTGGATGTTTTCTATCTGCTGCTTGCTCATCGTGCTCACTGTAGCAGCGTATGTTTGCTGAACGGGCTCGGCACCCACCTTTATTGCATCGTACCATTCGCGAGGCACTCGTGTCAGTTGGTCAGCAAGGTTGCAGTATGACGGGACCAATGTTACGCTGACTACCAGGCCATACTCGCAGACCAGACTCTTTTACGTGTCTAACCTTCGTCTTATCAACATCTCACTTGCTGCCTTAGTGCGTATTCTTGCTTTCCCAGTCAGTGTGTCGGACACCCAGTGATAGACGCAAAGGGAGTCAGTATGCAAGTGCAACCTCTTTGCTTGCCACTGTAGTGCTAGGTTAACGCCCTTCATCACAGCATCTAACTCAGCAAGATTGATGTGCTGGGCGGTGTTTGCAGGCCGTAACCAGCAGGCATCCTCCAACATGGCTCCATCCTTCTCCAACAGGACTCCCAATGCTAGTGAACTAGCATCAACCCATACATTTATTTCTTCTCCATTGACACACCACTGTCCTCGAGCCGGATCCTCGTGCGTCGTTCTCTCAACACTTTCTGCAATCATTCGGATGAGGAGGGCATTGAGATATACGCGACGCTGCTGGCCGTACTTCCACTTTCTATCCACTCCGAAACGAATTTCTGCAACGTTTTTCTTCACTTTCTACGGATCCGACTTTTCTCCTATGATCAAACTTCTCTGTTCGCAATCTAACTTCCCACTGCCTCCTCCCCCAATCACTCCTCTTTTATCTCTTTCATTTCCAATCAGGAGCATCTCATTTGCATACCTCGTAGTCACCCTGTAGGCATTTAAAGAAACAAGTCGGCCATTCTTGTTTCCTTCTTCTTCACACGAGGTAAGCCACGCAAAAACGCGGTCGGTCGTTCTTGTTTTCTCTTCTTTTTCCTCATTTACACCACACGCCCCCCTTGATCTTCGAGATCAATAGGATACTTCGTAATCCTCCATCCAAGCAGGCCGCCTCCTCTCACGTCGAGGCCTCTGGGGAACAACTTCTTGGGGGTTAACATTTTCAGGTTCACTACAACGTGGGTCTAAGTCAGGTAGAGTCGCATCATTTGCTTCTCGGTGGCCCTCGATTTCCTCTTCTTTACTGCCCTCACTGCGTACCGGCAGTCTCATGCGACGCAGGTCTAGGATATGCCGGGGAACGCCGTTCACCATCACATTGTTCTTCGACCGCAATCCCGTTACGACCCCTTTTTTCCAACGAGTGGTACACTGTGCATTAGGGGGTTTCACCCACACCTCTTCACCTAGGTTGATAGTGGCTTCCTCACTCTCGATTCCTGCTGTTTTGTTGCACGGGTGCCGCCACTTATATGTGAAAACGGCCCTATGAGGGACAGTTGTCTCGTCTTGTTTGGTTTTTGGCGAGATGTTGTACCAAAACACCGCCTCTATGGGTGATACGTTGCTTTTTTCCGCAGCGGCTTTAATGGTGCGATGATTCCTCTCCACTATTCCGTTGCCACTCGGTCGATACGCTGCTCTAAAAAATTGCCTTACTCCCCACTTATCGCATACCCCTTTAAAGGCTTCAGATCGGAAAGCGGGCCCATTGTCCATCAAGAGTTCCTCAACCGGCCCTCTCTCCAAAAATATCTCCTCGATGACCCCTCCGATCGCCCATGCCGCTTCTGCCCTGATTTCTCTCCAGATGGCAAACCTTCCCGGTCCACAGTCGACCATCGAGAGATACAATTTGTGGCGATAGTGCGTCACATCAATAGCCAATCGCTTCCAGTCCTCCGCAACGTGCAACTGTCCTGTTTCGTGTCTGGACGGTCTAGGGTCAATTGATTGGCACTCTCGACAGTTCTCCACCACTTCCCTAACCTCCTCCTCGGTGGTCTCCGGGTAAACCTCTCTGGCTAGGAATAACGTTCGTTCCCGACCAAAGTGGTGCATTTCGTGTGACTCCTTGACTTCTTCCCCTGCATAGCATACCGAGGAGACCTCCTTTCCCTCCTGCAGCCAGGCCTTCTTCACGCGTGTCATCGAATCCGCCTTGTTTTTTTCTGATGGGACCAACACGACAGATACTCTTAACTGGAACTCCGCTATTAGATCGGCGAGCGCTCCGAGTCTGCGCTTGATCAGCATTTCCGCAGCACCTTTGGTCTTAACTCTCTTATCGCCGGTTACTGCCGACCGAATCCACGATGCTGCCGTTGCCGAATCGGTTTTAATTTCAATTATTTTCAATCCCCACTTCAGGGCCAGATTGAGTCCTTTCATAACGGCATCTAGTTCTGCTACGTTGATATGGGAGAAGTCGTTGGTTTTTCTTAGCCATGCCGCATCCTCCACAGTTACGCCTCCCATCTCTAGTACGACGCCCAACGCCAGGTTACTGGCATCGCACCAAATCACACCCGCATCTCCGCTGCTGACATACCAGTCCCCTTTCACTGGGTCCTCATTCCTCACCCTCGCAATGATATCTTGCAGCATGTTCATAACCTCCTTCGTTACACGGCCCTCCCAGCCAGCAGTGCCTGCTAGTCGTTTAATAAAACTACATGCTATCCTGAGCCAGCCAGCGATAGGATAGTGCCCGACCAGCCTCCCGCAGACTGAGAAGAGTTCTCGCTTCGTCAGCTCAGATCCGACTTCGGGTATTACACTCCCTTGTTCGAAGACAAGGCTTTCTTTTCCATCTCGCCTTAGTTTCAACCCCAGCACCCGTCCTCCATCCAGGGCCTCCGCCGGTTTTGCAGTTAACCCATACTTCTCGACATGGCTTCTTACTTTCTCCGCTGTCACCTCTGCCTCCTCCACCAGAATGTCGTCAATGTACGAACAAGTGGCCTCCTCCACTGAACGGTCTTTGCTCAGCACTGTCTTCAGCACGGCAGTCATAATTTTGGGGGCTGAACTCAGCCCAAAGCCTAACCTCGTCAGACAATACACTCGCCCCTTGTACCGGACCAGCTGGTACTGCCAGAGTTTTTCATCTACATGGATCTGCAGATATGCCGATTTCAGATCGACAATTTTTGTGGCCCGTCCCATTCTTCTCCATTTCCTCATGACCTCCTCACATACGTCGATCCCCGTTCCAGTGTGGCAGGCTACGTGTCTGTTCAATTCTCTGAAGTCCAGTACGGGCCTAATCTTGTTTTTCGTAGGCTGAACAACCGCCAGTAGTGGCAACACTCCTTTTTCTTCCCCTGTCCACGGTTTCAGAATTCCTTCTTTTATCCACCTCTCCACTTCTTCCTCAAATCCTTTTCTTATTTCTCCTCGCAGGGTGTTTTCGTAGCAGCCCACTTTATTCTGTAGTTCCGGGGGTCCGGAGATCCATTTCCATTCCACCGTCCACCTCACGCCATCAAACTTTGCCAGGAAATCTTTGTCCTCAATGCAGCAAACCTCCGGTTTTGGTATTCTGATGGTTCTATCACCTTCCACTCCTGCCATCCCCACTGCGCCGAGACGTCCGAACGTCACTTGGCTCCCTCGTAACGTGGCGCCCCCCAGTCGGTTAATTGCACTCACGTCAACACCACCGACCAGATGATTCAACACTAAGGCTCGCAGTCCAATGGACACCCCTTGCACCATTACTTCCGCTGTCATCTCACCTAGGCACTTCACATCCCTGCCATCCACGGTCCTAATAGTTCTGGTTCCGCTCCATGACCTAGCGACATTCCTCGCTAATAACGTTGTAGTACAGCCTGTGTCGACAAGGGCTATGGCTTTCTTCCCATTGACTACTACTGGTAACCGAGGCAACGTTCCATCATGCGCCATCTCCGCACAGAAGGGGTAACCACTGGCGCAATAGCTCCCCTTCACTCGTTTCCCTGGTGCCGTGCAGCAACGCAATAGCGGCTAAGGTGCCCCACTTGTCCACATCGGTAGCACGTGATCCCCGGTCTCGGCTCTTTGCAGTCCTTGATCAGATGAGGGCCCTGGCACCGGAAACACTTGATTGCAGGTCTCCCCTCCTGTCGCCTCGCCGGCTGCTTCTCATTCAAGTGAGGCCTCATGCACATATTTCCACCCACAGCTGCAGCCACGATTGGGCTTTTAACATTTTTCACTAGGACTCTGGCGTGAACCAAGAGATCGTCCACTTCCATAGTATGGATCCCAGTGATTCTCTGCATGTTCGTAGAGATCTCCTCTGGGAAGCCGTTAACTAGGTACAGCTTTACCGTCATCTCCAGGCTCCTCCCCACGTAACCAGCCAACCCTGCCAGTCTCCTGATCTCTGCCGCAAAGACGTCAACCGACTCGCCGGTCCACCTCAAACTGGAAAGCTTACCAAGTGCTTCGAATGGGCCCTCAGCGAAGGCCAATTTCAGCCTTTGCTCCACTGAGGCAAGGTCTTCCTTGTCTTCATCTCGCATCTGCTGGTAAATCGTGAGGGCTTCCCCCTCTAAGTATAGCGGCAGCAGGGTGACCACATCTTCTATCTTTTGCAGCTTCGCCACCATCTTTAATTTCTCCAGCCACTTAATCAGGTCACCCTCCCCAGTAAAGGGTCTCAGCATGTGAGTGCTCAGTCTCCACTCAGCCATGGTAATTTGCTCGATGCGCCGAAATAGCTTGAGATATACGCGACGCTGCTGGCCGTACTTCCACTTTCTATCCACTCCGAAACGAATTTCTGCAACGTTTTTCTTCACTTTCTACGGATCCGACTTTTCTCCTATGATCAAACTTCTCTGTTCGCAATCTAACTTCCCACTGCCTCCTCCCCCAATCACTCCTCTTTTATCTCTTTCATTTCCAATCAGGAGCATCTCATTTGCATACCTCGTAGTCACCCTGTAGGCATTTAAAGAAACAAGTCGGCCATTCTTGTTTCCTTCTTCTTCACACGAGGTAAGCCACGCAAAAACGCGGTCGGTCGTTCTTGTTTTCTCTTCTTTTTCCTCATTTACACCACAGGCATCGCTTGTTTGATCATCTCACCCTTTGGTTACCGCATTCGCCCTGCGTTTTATTACACCCACTGCCACACGCAGCCAACCACACACTGGCAGGTGCCCCACAAGTTTTCCGCACAAGGAAAAAATGGTCCTTCTTGTGAGAACTTCAGGGATGCCGGAAATCACATTTCCTCGTCTCCATCGCAGGGTGCCATCCTCCAGGCCAAGTACGCGTGCTCCGTCTCTAAGCCGCTCTGGGTCTTTGCACGTTAGGCCAAACTCTGACAATTTTGCGCGGACGTGCATTGCCGACTTGACATCTTCATTGGTGTAAATGTCGTCAAACTACGCCGATGTTGCCTTTTCGACGGTCTCTTCCTGGGATAACACAGCACTAACGATGGTCTTCATGATCTTTGATGCCACATTCAACCCAAAACCAAGTCTGGTTAGGCAGTATCTTTTGCCGCGAAATACTACCGTCTGGAATGGCCATAAATTTTTGTCGACCCTCACCTGCAGATAGGCCTTCCTTAGATCGAGCAATGATACATTCGATCCTTCTTGGCGCCATTCCCGTAACTTGCTTGCACATACATCGGCATCAGCCGTGTAAACCTCAATATATTGATTAAGCTCACTGTAGTTCATGACTGGTCGCACCTTTGATTTGTTATGTTGTACCACTGCCATTAAAGGGATAAGACCCTTTGAAGGTTCAAGCTCTTGGTTGGGGTACGGAATCAACCAGCCATCTTTGATCCAGGCGTCAAGCTCTTGTTCATATTCGGCTCTAACGTTCGCAGCCACGGGGTATTCTGTGACGCCATTCCGTAACTTGATTGGTACTTTATCGTCCGTCCATTTCCACGACGCAGTCCAGATCTTTCGGCGTTGATCAAACTCCACCTTGAAGTCTGGTCGATCAATACAAAGTGCGGCACACACCGGTGCCTTAGGGATTTTCACAGTCCCAGCTGGTGTAATGAGAACACCACCGAGTGCCTTAATAACGTCATATCCGAGCAGTAGGTCGAAGCCCAGTATGTATTGCTGTGTAACTAGGACATTTACCTCAGCAGATACACCAGAGTCTGTGCAAATCTTTACAACATACCTGTATCTCGCCATTTATTGTAGTTATTTTAATGCTCCTCTTGCTCCAGTTGCTACATAACCTTGCACTCACTATAGTACGGGAGCAGCCTTATGTGTTATAAATTGTGAAAACATGGGATTACCTGGCAAACGGTCTCGATGCGCGCTCTGCAGGGCTGGACCGCCCAAAGAGCGGCAAGATGGCGTCCTAGGCTTAATATCGCCAGGTAATCCCGTGAAATCTCGTGTTCTCTCGCGGAGACGAGAGTCCAGTTTGATATAAAAACAGGTCGCTGGAGGCAAGACGGCAGAAGGCTGAGAGCGTAGTCTACGAGGGACGACGTGGAAAGAAGAAGAGAAAGAAGAAGAAGAGAAAGAAGAAGAAGAGAAAGAAGAAGAGAAAGAGGAAGAAGAAGAGAAAGAAGAAGATTACGAAGTAGAGAAAGAAGAGGTGGAAGATTACTTTTTTTTTCTGCTACAAGCTATTTTCGGCATTGTTATGGAAAAATTCGACATCAGATTGATTCCGGAATTCGACGGCTCTCCTGCTGGTCCATCGGTGGTCGAATGGCTGGAGAAGGCCGAGCGTGTTTGCCGGTTGTGCAAAATTAAAGACCCAGCTATGGTCATCCCATTGAGACTCACTAAGGGGGCTTACGCCGTGTACCAGCAGCTCAGTAATGATGCGACCATGGAGCAGATTGCACAGGCGCTGCACGGGGCATTTGGTGCAGATCCTTTTGTTGCATGGAGGCAATTTTCCGAACGCCGGCTTGGGCCGGGGGAGACAGTGGACGTCTACATGGCCGACTTGAAAAAGCTTGCTGCTCCCTTTGGCGGTGCGAGTGACCGCATATTGGCATGCGCCTTTTTGTCTGGACTTCCGGACGATGCAAGCCGACTGCTGCGAGCATCATTGAGACTCACAGAGATTGAATTGGTGGAGTTGTTGGCGAGAGCACGAAACATCTTGAAGGACGATCGAGAACTGGTCTCTGCAGCGGTTGACACCTTGGACTCGCCAGCAGAGGGCCTACGATGCTATACATGTGGTGGCCCAAACCACTTCTCCAGAGACTGCAGAGGCGGCACAAGGCGCACCCCAAATTATGGAGCACGAAAAGTAATACGGTGTTACCAATGCAATAAGCCAGGCCACATAGCACGGAATTGTCCGGGAAACGGGCAAGGGGAGGACGCCGCAGCGCTAGCACCCTCCCCAAAGCGGCATTGAACAAAGCGCTTCCTGCAGTGACAGTTCAAGTTGATGGGTGTAAACGTTCAGCGCTGGTTGACACCGGCTGTACCCAAACCCTCCTTCGAAAGGAATGTTGCACCACATGGAAGAAACGACAGATCCCCGTCCTGACTGTCGGCAAAGGCTCATTAGTGTGTTGTGGATCCAGTGTTGTTCATATCAGCATTGACAATGGCCCCCCGGTGGCTGTGACGGTGTTGGTGGTCGATGGGGAGCTGCTCAGATATGACCTTCTCCTTGGAATGGACACTATTACACAGCTAGGCGGAATTACTGTAAACAGCGTCGGTGATGTGAGATTCCCTCGACCAGACAAACAAATGTGTGCAGCAATCACTCTTGACGAACCCGATTTCCACGCAGAATATGACAAGGGCACAAACACATGGACAGCGTCCTGGAAGTGGGCAGGCGACCAGCCACCAGTGTCTTTGCGGAATCGGCTGACAGAGTATCCCCCTCCTGCATGGCTTAGGGGGCAGTACGAGGCAGAACTTCAAGTGTGGCTGGATAACGGCTGGTTAATTCCATACCCAGAGGATGAGCTCGGGCCCCCGCGGGGGCTAATTCCCCTGATGGCTATCAGACAAGAGAACAAGCAGAAAGTTCGACCTGTTCTTAATTACCGGGAACTCAATGAACACGTTGACCCGTACACTTCGGGGGCTGACGTTTGTGCTCATAAACTGCGAGAGTGGCGACGGCAGGGTGCGGAAGCGGCCATACTGGACTTGCGAAGAGCTTACCTACAAATACGTGTTGAGAAATCGCTGTGGCCATTCCAGACGGTGGTAATCAAAGGAACTCGCTATTGCTTGACCAGGCTGGGGTTCGGCTTGAATGTAGCCCCGGGCATCATGACGGCGATCATGCGGGCGATCCGGCGTCAGGATAAAGCTGTGCAACATGCGACATCGTCTTATATAGACGACATTTTTGTCAATGAGAGCCTGCTGTCTGCCCAGGCGGTCAAAGAACACTTTGAGCACTTCGGGTTGTCGTGCAAGGAACCGGAGCGGCTGCAGGATGGGACGAAAGTGCTCGGGCTGCAGGTGAGCGGAAGTGCAGATGGCCTCCAATGGGGAAGGGGCGGTGAAATCCCGGAAATCCCATCTACCATCACACGTCGGAGCACGTTTTCCGTGTGTGGAAAACTGGTGGGTCACTTCCCTGTGTGTGGGTGGCTCCGAGTGGCTGTGGCGGCTATAAAGCGACGGGCAACTTCTTTGTCAACAGGATGGGACGATGAGGTGCGTGATCCTTCCCTGCGAAGCATGCTGGTGGAAGCTGTGGCCAGAGTGACCAATGATGACCCTGTACGAGGGAGCTGGTGCGTCGATGGGAGTGAGTTTACAGTTTGGGTGGACGCCAGCTCACTTGCCCTTGGCGTTGCTCTGGCAGTCAACGGAAGTATAGTAGAAGATGCCTGCTGGCTCCGGCCAGAGAATGACGCTAAGCACATAAACCTAGCTGAACTCGATGCTACACTGAAAGGAGTCAATCTAGCGCTTCAGTGGCAGGCTAGCGTCCTCCACGTTATCACGGATTCCACGTGTGTCCATCGGTGGATGACCGATGCCTTGAACGGAAAAGCACGGCTGACAACGAAGGCATCGGCAGAAATGTTAATCCGGAGGCGGCTTGCTACCCTAACCGAAACCATCAATGAATACAACTTGGTCATAGATGTGACACTGGTGCAGTCCTGTTTGAATCGAGCGGATCGATTGACCAGAGTGCCTCGCCGTTGGCTGGACCTGCAGAAAGAAATGAACGAACCAGCACCTGTAAATTGTGCTGCGGTGGGACGTAGACTCAGCCCAGAGCGTATCGCTGATGTCCATTGCCAAAGCGGGCACCCTGGTGTAAACCGAACCTTTTACTTCGCCAGGTTGGTTGACCCCTCTGTGTCACGGAGGGCTGTGAAATCTGTTGTGAGAAGTTGCAACACCTGCCAATCGATCGACCCAGCACCTGTCCGGTGGAAGAAGGGCACACTCGGTGTGAAGTATAACTGGGATAGGATTGCGATGGACATAACTCACTACAACGGGGGGAATTTCTTGACCCTTATTGACTGCGGACCGTCCCGATTTGCATTGTGGCGGTCCCTTCGCCGGCAGGATACGGCTGCCATTGTCCATGAGTTGGAAAGTGTGTTCCTTGAGCGTGGCCCTCCTTCTGAGATATTGACCGACAATGGCCCCGCTTTTGTTAGTGCACCGTTCAAACAGTTTGTAGATGGCTGGGGTGTCCGTCTGCGTTTTCGGTGTGCCCATGTGCCCAGTGGGAACGGAATTATTGAGCGCAACCATAGGACTATCAAGACCATCGCAGCGCGGAAGGGGTGTACGGTGGCTGAAGCAGTCTATTGGTATAACGTCACCCCTAAGGACGATACTTCACCCTCCACCGCGCCAGCTAATGCGCTACATACATACCATGTCAGGGCGAGAGGTTTGGAGAGCAGCTTACTGCCCGAACCAGAACCTCCACAGGAGAAAATGAAAAAAGGAGATGTCGTTTGGGTTAAAAAACCCCGAGGCCAGTGCACGACTCGTTACGGAACCGGTCGTGTCACTGAAGTGATCAGCCCGCAGGCGGTGCGAGTTGATGGAGTACCCCGTCACATTAAAGACTTAAGATCGGTATTCCAAACGCAGCTGCCATTTAACGAGGATACTGACATTGAATCCGTGACCAGCGAACCATCATTCTGGTTCATGACGGCTTCATCGCGCAGCGACACTGAGAGTGATAGCCTTGAATGTACTGACCCTCCTACTGCTGATGAAAGCCCGGACAGTGATGCTGCGATGCGCAGCCTCAGGTTCGCTGACCTTCCTGCCACGGAAGACAGCACGGATGACGATGAGGCCCCGAATCCCCCTCCCCGAAGAAGCACTCGAAGAAAAAGGACACGGCCTCCCTGCTCTTTCTGTGATAATGAGATCAGGGGGGAGTGTGTTATAAATTGTGAAAACATGGGATTACCTGGCAAACGGTCTCGATGCGCGCTCTGCAGGGCTGGACCGCCCAAAGAGCGGCAAGATGGCGTCCTAGGCTTAATATCGCCAGGTAATCCCGTGAAATCTCGTGTTCTCTCGCGGAGACGAGAGTCCAGTTTGATATAAAAACAGGTCGCTGGAGGCAAGACGGCAGAAGGCTGAGAGCGTAGTCTACGAGGGACGACGTGGAAAGAAGAAGAGAAAGAAGAAGAAGAGAAAGAAGAAGAAGAGAAAGAAGAAGAGAAAGAGGAAGAAGAAGAGAAAGAAGAAGATTACGAAGTAGAGAAAGAAGAGGTGGAAGATTACTTTTTTTTCTGCTACACCTTAATCAAGAAGCGCTGAGCAAGGCGTTTGGTTGACACGTACTCTGATGATTGATTGCACCTCGTTTATATCTTGTCTGGGGAGCAGAGCGGCGCTGACATCTTGTCCCCTGACTCGTTTCCCGAACAGCTTGAGGCCATGTGTCCGATCCCGCCACACTGGAAGCACCGTATGCGCTCCAGTCTTCTATCCATGCAATTCCTTGCAATGTGACCACTTCCCCCACAACGGAAACAATTTACATTGGCATGCGAGTCCGTTCTCTGCGAATTTTTAAGCACTCTCTGGGCCGACTGCGTGGCCATTACGACATGCTCATCAAGTTCCGTTTCATCCCTGATGATAGCACGGGCACGCTCAAGTAGCTGTTCTATCGGTGTCGCTTCTATGCTTACGGATGCCCTCAAGAGTTGCTTTACTCGAACAGGGAGTCCGGCCACAAATGCGTACACGAAAGTCTGTTCAGGTAACCCTCCAACAGAACGGCCAGCTTTTTTAATGCAGCAAAGAAGACATCAACTGTTTCGTCTGCTAATAGTTTCCGAGTAGTAAAGCGTTCGTATGCTGTGCAGGGGTCTATCGCAAAAGCTTTGTAGAGCGCAGCCTTCGCTGCTCAACATTGGCCTTATCATTCTCGCTTAGCTGCTGGCAAACATCTAGAGCGCCTCCCGTTAGTCGAAGGGGAATGACCAATTCGACCTGCTTGACCCCACATAAACGACAGGTTAGCTCCACTCTCTCAACCCAATCCACCACAGACGTAAATCCGTCAAACTCAGGGATGAGTTTAAGGTCGAACTTAGCATCCGCCATTATGTCACAAATAAACAGCACACAAAAGCCGAGATAGCTCATAACAATGACTTGTGTTCCTTTTTCTTCCGGGCAACACGTTTTTTTATCCAAACGCATGCGAACTTCGAGACGTTCTCTCCACAACTGCCGTCAGCCCAAAAAACACCGCCTTTTATTTAGCGTTCTTTGCCGCACCTGATTTGCATAATGCAACCCCTAAAACACCTGCTTTTTATTTAGCCTTTTTTGCCGCACCTGATTTGCATAATGCAACCCCTAAAACACCTGCTTTTTATTTAGCCTTTTTTGCCGCACCTGATTTGCATAATGCAACCCTCACTTTCTTTCCCTCCGGACCCGCGTGATGGCTGCTACACAAACGCTCCCGGTGTTTTCCAGGAATTGATGTCAATTGTCTTACAAGACCAAGAAGATTTCGTTCTGGCATATTTGGACGACATTTTGATATTTTCAAATACAATGGAGGATCACTTGGCGCACATAGATAATGTCTTAAGTAGTTTACGGAAACATAACTTCAGGTTGAAACCATCTAAGTGCGAGTTTTATAAAAAAGAAGTTCAGTACCTTGGCTTCAAAGTTAGTGAGAAGGGTATACAGCCAGATTTTGATAAAGTCGAAATCATAAAATCGATTTCGACTCCAACCACTGTGAGGCAGGTGAGAGCTTTCATCGGAATGACGTCATATTAGAAAGTTTTCTGATATTGCCGAGCCATTGATTAATCTAACAAGGAAGTATGCGCGTTTTCAATGGGACGACGCATGTCAGGCTGCCTTTGAAAACGAAGCTTTCAGATATGTTAATACTGGCTTATCTCGATCCGAATAAGGACTATAGATTATATACTGACGCCTCCGATCATTCGATTGAAGCATGTCTGTCAAAAATGGTTTACGAGCAGAGGTAGAAAAAACAATTTATTTTTTATCTCATAAGTTAAGTGACACACAGACAA
Source organism: Sepiola atlantica (assembly GCA_963556195.1). NCBI lineage: Eukaryota > Metazoa > Mollusca > Cephalopoda > Sepiida > Sepiolidae > Sepiola > Sepiola atlantica. Next base: position 49,370,241 of record OY744524.1, read on the forward strand.
GGTGGTCAACTATAGAGAAGACAGCGTATGCGATACACTATGCTCTTCATAAGTTAAACCACTACTTATATAGTGCAACATTCACCTTTTATACAGATCATAGACCCCTGGAACATTTGCTTAACTCACCCATACAAAACAAGAAAATACAGACATGGGCTTTGAGTATGGCTGGTTACAACTGTAGTGGTAAAGATAATGTTTGTGTTGATCTCTTGTCGCGATCTGTGGATGCCAGTCAGGACAATGATGACCCTCCGGTAGATATAGATGGTAGGAATTACGTGATTAGTGCAATAAATTCGAATCTTTTCGAGCCGAAGGAGTTTGCATCATACAAAGATGCTGAGAATTCATCGATAACGTACGACCGACCGACCCACACTACCAGGAATAGACGTAATTAGAGAACAGGAATCTGACAAGGAAATTTTAGACCTAAAGATTAGAATAAAAAATGGTAGGGCGTCCAAAACAAAACAAAAGAAGTATATAATAATGGACGAAATAGTCTATTATTTGTCCCGACGACGAATCTCAGGTCAGGCTGTATGTACCGTCACACCTTAGAAAAAGTGTGCTTGTACAATACCATGATGATAATGGTCACATGGGCGTGGAGAAGACATTTCATGCAATTAAACAAAAATATTTCTGGCCTTGTTTGCTTAAGGAGATAAATGAGTATATCAGTAAATGTATTCCGTGCCAAACTAGGAATTTGAGGAAACAGCAACCCCATATGCAGGAGTGTGATTTTCCTCGCTTCCCCTTTGCTAAACTTGCTTTAGATATCTTTGGGCCTTACCTAAAGACTCACTCGGGTAATCAATGCATAGTTACATTCATAGATATGTATAGTGGTTGGCCGGAGGCTTTTTCTGTTCCTAACAAGAAGGCAGAAACAGTCGTGCATCTGTTGATCGATGAGATTTTCCCCAGATTCGGGGCACCTCTTCAGCTTTTGACTGATAACGGGCCAGAGAATATTAACAAGATCATGAAAAAGGCATTAGAGGACCTAAATGTACATCATGTGACCACATCATTTTATCATCCTCAGAGTAATGGGGAGATTGAGAGGTTTCATAGGACGATGCACGATGTTCTAGCAAAAAAGGTTGGTAACAATGAACAGTCGTGGGACGTTTATATCAATCAAATGTTGGCGGCTGTCAGATTCCATGTTAGTGAAACCACAAATTTTTCACCGTATTACCTGCTCTATAACAGGGAGGTCATCCTGCCACTGGATAATATATTGAAACCTCGCCGCGTATACTATGGTGATGAACATCACGAAATTGCCCTGCAAGAGATGCATTGCACCCTCACTTTAGTTAGGAATAATATTAGGAAAGCGAGGAAAAGGATGATGGACGAGTCCGAGTCCCTTAGTAAAACAAAGGATGTAGAGTTTGAGATTGGTGATTTAGTATACTACAAAAATCACCAAAAGAGAGGGAAGTTGGACATGCGCTGGCGCCCCTATTATGTGGTGGTCGAAAAGACTGGCCCTGTCTCTTACAGAATTAGAGACCAGTTGACGAGCTCTGTCACGAAGACACATGCCGAACATCTACGGGCAGCGTCTATCGAGAAATACGTGAGGAGGAAATGAAAAGACTGAAAGAACTGTTGATAAACTTGCCTATTTTATTTTATTTTTATGTGTTTTTGTTTGTTTTAATACAAATTCCATCATAGGACATGCAATTGTGAAAATTATTTTGTTTATTGTTGTTGTTGTTGTTGTTTGTTGTTAGTTAGTCATTGTATATTATGCGGTGATGACGATGTGTCGGTGAGTGGTAGGGAGAGAGATGTAGTTAAAAATGTTCACAGGTGAACATTTTGAAAAATAGGATAGTGAGGAATGTTACATATCCGAGTCGGTGCACGGTAAAGGTTAGTGAAAACAGATGCACCTGGCGATTTCAGTTGATAAGATAATTGCCGGATGACCAAAAAGTTATTTGAAAATAAAACAAAAAACTCACAACCAGACAAACACCTGCACAGAAGAAAACAATATGATCGATTGTCAAAAGATAAGTTTCTTCCGACCAAATAAAAAGGGCACCTGCAAGAATCACTTAAACAGTGATGTCAGAAGAAAACAGAGATGTCAGAAAGGTTAAAGATCATATTGCCAGGTGCGGTTGTGTCATGCCAGGAAAGATAGACAGATTTGTTGAATTGTCAAATAAGTGTAAGCTGTCACCGGTGCAACCTCGGCGGTCGTCGGGGTGGCCACGAAATTGTTGTATAATTAAAACCGAAAATCGAAAGTGGAGTTGACGATCGAACCTCGGTGAGAAGCAACCGTCTGATTCCATGTGCACAAGCCTCTCCGACCACCACCCTCATCGTCACCACCCTCATCGTTACGGACAAATACATATACATGTTATATTTCCCAAGATACTGTGTTGTCATTTTTATTAAGCCCGCACAATATATATATATATATATATATATATATATATATATATATATATATATATATATATATATATATTATGTATATATACATATGTATATATATATATAACTTATGTATATATATATATTATGTATATATATATATATTATGTATATATATACATATATATATATTATGTATATATATACATATATATCGATTATGTATATATACACATATATATATATTATGTATATATATATACATATATATATATATGGATGATGTGTATATATATACATATATATATATATATATATATATATATATATATATATATATTTTGTATATATACATATATATATATATTATGTATATATATACATATATATTATGTATATATATATATACATATATACATATTATGTATATATATACATATATATACATATTATTTATATATATATACATATGTATACATATTATTTATATATATATTATTTATTTATATATATATATATATTATGTATATATATATATATTATATGTATATTATGTATATATATATACATATATATTATGTATATATACATATATATATATATTATGTATATATGCATATATATTATGTATATATATATTATGTATATATGCATATATATTATGTATATATACATATATATTATGTATATATATACATATATATTATGTATATATACATATATATATAATGTGTATATATATACATATATATACATATATATATGTGTGTATATATATACATATATATATACATCTATATAATGTGTGTATATATACATATATAAATACACATATATATATATATCTTATGTATATATATGTATATATATATATATACATATATATACATAAGATATATATATATATTTATATATATGTATATATATATATATATATATATATATATATATATATATATATATATATATATATATATATATATATTATGTATATATGTTGGATAGCCATTTAAAACAATTCATACCTTCGTATTTTCTCGGCCGGTTTCGTCGTCCAGTAGTTGAGTCTTTCTTCGCCTCTGCACTTCCGTGGCCATCTCCGGGAGCTCTCTGTAACAAAGGACCTTTCTCGCTTCATAAGACAACAATCTTATTATTTATAATTACTTTTATTCAGGCGTCGTTTGTATTGCCGTGGCGTTGTCTTGCTATTTTTGATAGAGAGAGATTTACGAATATCGTAGTTAGATTATTACTGTTGTCCTAACTATTCCTAGAGAGAGAGAGGGGGGAGGATCATTGTGCCTGTCTTCCATTGAGGAAATATTCCCTTCTCGTATCGTCACATTTTTGCGATGTTGACTCTCTCGCTTCTAGACAGTGACTGCCTCAAAATCTAATTCAATGTTCCCACCCCAGGGAGTTTCGTTCAAAATCTCGTCTAACTCTCGCTTGTCAATACCAGGTGCAAATCTGAACTCTTGACCCTCAAGATCGCATAAGCCATCGTTCTTAGCGTGGGAAAACGCACTCGTAGCCTCGGACGGAATAGCTCCGCCATAATCGCTCAAGTCAAACCCATCTCGAATAGATGCGTCCAAGCTATTATCTAACATATATACATGGACGGCTCAAGCCCCCCCAAAAAACTTTTTGACTTGCCCCCCCCCCACTTTACGGCCATCAATAATGAAGTTATATATGCATGTGTTTAACCGGGCCCCCCACTTTTTAGGAGAGCTCCCCACTTTTATAACTGTCCCGTCGGTCCTGATATATATGTCCATATTTCCAAAACACATCTTGTACCGAGCTGAAAAATCTCTTAAGCACGCCAAACTCAAAAAGGTAAACACAGCCACACACACAAAATAGAACTTTGTAACAAAAACACATCTTTCTAACGCCCGTGTTTTTCGTCATTCTACTATCGGATTAACATCCTAATATGTTATTATTTCTTTCTCTGTTAACTCAGCTCTTTTTCGTTTCTAAGGAAGAAGAAGGGCCTATTCTCGCCAAATCACGTCGTCAGAGGGTTCGGCCAATCAAAGACCAACAGGTCATGCTTTCAAGGTCATTGAGGAATTTATACAATTTTAATGAACCACGTTAAATAAATTGTTATGTTTATATGAATTTTGAGTGCTGGCTTTCTTACTTTTTGTGTTGGTTACTGGCGTATTTTTACTCGTTCTTTCATGTTTAACGTTTAGAATTCGTTAGTACCCCCACAAATTCGGTGACCCCGCTGAACATTTTATTCATAAGAATTCCAGTTACTCAAACAACAATGGCTTCAAACGAACCGACAGAATGTACGTTGACTGTTAACCTGCCTACATGCACTCCTACAAATGTGCAAACATGGTTTTCCCAGCTAAATGCAATATTCACGGCGAAAAAAAATAACTTCACAAAATTCAAAATACGTATATGTAGTAGAAAAGCTACCTGCAGACGTAGCCACAAAAGTCGTCGATCTTTTGGCCCACATGCCAATGGAAAAACCCTACGACATTTTGAAGGATGCCATAATAAGGAGGACCGGAAAGTCAGACGAAAGACGACTCCATGATCTCTTTAACAATTTAAATTTAGGCGACATGAAGCCATCTCAACTATTGAGGAAGATGCGGACATTGTTAGGGACAAATTCAATGTCCGATACAGTATTTAAAAAGTTATGGACGGATAAACTCCATACTCATACAACGCAAATTCTGGCATCACTCCAGGACGACCTGAGTTTAGACAAGCTAGCAGATATAGCTGATAAAATTCATGAGAGCAACAGCCCTAACCAAGAAAAAATGTCTATGCATCTTCAACGCCAACATTTCAAACAGGCACATCCGACATCGTAGCAAGGCTGGAGAAAAACATAACAGAATTAACACTCAAGGTACAGAGTCTCATCAACAACCAGGACCATCAGTTTTACCGGCCTCGGGGACGTTTCCGAGACAATTCATATTCTCCACATAGGAATAGCCGGAGACATTCAAATCCTTTCTCCAGAGAGAGACACACAGGCAATACCTGCTGGTATCATTTAAGATTTGGAAAAAGAGCCCGGAAATGTATAAAACCATGCAACTTCGATGTGGAACAGACACAGGCGGGAAACGGACCTTCCAGCAGCAAGTAAAAACGACATTAACTGCTGGAATAAAACAAATGAGTCGTCTATTTTACATCCGGGATAGCAATACTGGATATCTTTTTTTAGTCGACACTGGCGCACAAACCTAAGTCTATACCATCAGCATACACTTTACAAGCAGCAAACGGATCAAAAATCCAAACTTTTGGAGAAATATCACTGAATTTGGGACTGTGACGACCATTCTCATGGATTTTTACACAAGCCCAAGTAAAAACACCCATTCTTGGGGCAGACTTTCTATCACATTTTCCTTTGTCAGTGGATATGTCTACACACTGCCTCATCAACAGCGAAACACAGTTGTCGATGAAAGGAATAACCTCAGTGTACACATCAACGGGAATCAGCTCTGCTTTACCAATCAACAGTGGTTTACAGGAACTTTTTTAAAAATTCCCATCAATAACAACTCCTTTAAAGCACACCGATGAAATTCGCCATTCTGCTAAACACCATATAAAACCTATGGGACAACCAATTCATGCATCTCCACGCAGATTACGCCCGGATAAGTGCAAAATAGCAAAAAACGAATTTCAACACATGCTAAAATTAGGCATCATCCGCCCTTCAAGTAGCCCATACTCCTCGCCACTACACATGGTACCAAAACCAGATTCAGGGGCTTGGCGGCCCTGTGGAGACTTTCGAAACCTAAATGCCAAAACAGTTCCTGACAGATATCCAATTCCCCATATTCACGATTTTGCCATAGGTCTGCAAGGAACTAAGATTTTTTCAAAACTTGAATTGGTCAAGGCTTATTACCAAATTCCAGTAGCAGAAGAAGACAGAAAAACAGCAATAACTACTCCTTTTGGCCTATATGAATTTACAAGAATGTTTTTTGGATTACGCAACGCAGCTCAAAGTTTTCAGAGACTGATAGACGAGCTTTTGAGAAGATTACCATTTGCCTTTGCATACATCGATGACGTACTAATCGGTAGTCGAAATATTCAAGAACATCACGAACATCTGGAACAGGTTTTTGAGAGACTGTCACATTTTGGTTTAAAAATCAACGTAAGCAAATGTGTTTTTACAGTCCCCCAACTGACATTCTTGGGTCACGTAATCGATGAACAAGGTATTGCGCCCGTGCCAGAAAAAGTGGCAGCAATCCAGCAATTTCCTCAACCAACATCATTGCGACAATTGAGAAGATACCTTGGTCTGATAAATTACTACCGCAGATTCATTCCAGGTTCTGCAAACATTTTAACTACTCTCACAAATTTGCTGCGCAAACAAGAAAAGAAAAATGCAACGATTACAGTAGAAGGAGAAGCACTGATCGCATTCAACAACTCAAAGAAAGTACTGGCAGATTTCACAAAACTGTCTTACATCCATGATGAGGATAATTCAGTACTAACACTGACTACAGACGCTTCTAAATTTTCGATAGGATCAGTTCTACACCAAACTCAAAACGGTATAGAAAACCCCATTTCTTTCTTCTCGATGAAACTAAATAACGCACAACAAAAATACAGCGCTTTCTCGAGAGAATTACTTGCGATCTATCTGTCAATAAAACATTTCCGGCATCTTCTCGAGGGTCGAGACTTTACTGTTTTCACAGACCACAAACCCCTCACATATGCCTTACACACAAATATGGACAAATATACGCCCAGAGATACCCGACAACTGGACTACATATCCCAATTTACATCGGATATTCGTTACATCAAGGGCACAGACAATATTGTAGCGGATACCTTGTTACGCTCTACAATTCACGCCATAAATTCTGAAGCTCTTAACTTCGAGTTAATCGCAGATGAACAGAAAAATGACGAAACATTAGACAAGGTAAAAAAGGACACTTCCTTAGAATTAAATGCACATCCAATCCCTTTTGGAACTAAGACATTCCTATGCGACACAAGTACAGGTTATTCCAGGCCTTATATACCACCTTCACTCAGAAAAAAAGTTTTTGAACATTTCCATAACTTGTCACACCAAGGCCGACGATCTACTATCAAATTAATTAGTAATCGTTTTGTCTGGCCTAAAATGCATAGAGACATAAGGGATTGGACTAAAGTGTGTTTAAAATGTCAAACTAGCAAGGTGGGTAGACATACAAAATCTCCACCTGGCCAATTTATCCACCCAGATGGTAGATTCACCATCTTACATATCGACATAGTTGGGCCACTGCCAGAAGCAAATGGCCATGCATACTTATTAACAATCATCGACAGATTTACCAGATGGCCTGTCATAACTCCTTTACGAGATACATCTGCGCAATCCGTCGCGAAAGCAATATTGCATGATTGGATAACTAATTTCGATGAATTTACAAAACTTTTGGGAGTGAAATACATAACCACGACGGCTTATCACCCTTGTGCCAACGGAATGGTCGAGAATTTCCATCGACAATTAAAGGCAGCTCTGACAGCCAACAACCATTCCGGAACATGGTTAGAAAACATTCCTCTAGTTTTGTTGTCTATCAGGAATGTGATAAAACAGAACTTAGGATGCACATCATTCGAAATGGTTTTCAGGACATCACTGACATTGCCCGGCCAGTTCTGCGAAAAAACGAATCATTTTCAACCATCTACAAACTGTGTCCAGAACTTAAAACAAAGAATGAATGATTTAATTTTCACGCCTACAAGGACACAAACAAAAGAAATTTACATCCCAAAGGACCTCCACAACTGCGAATATGTTTTCGTACGCATTGATGCAGTAAAGAAACCTCTTTGTGCTACATATTCAGGACCTTTCCAAGTGGTGGAGAGGAAGGCAAAATATTTCACCATAGTTAAAAATGGAAAACAAGATACGGTTTCCATAAATAGGATAAAACCGGCATACTTGGATTCATCGAAGAACAGCATGCCGAAACACCCTACACCTCCACAGGATACCGAAGTGTGCAAACAAGGTCCTACAATAACCAGCACACCACATAAACCTGAACTTATGACAAAATCCGGCAGGAAAGTAAATTGGCCTGCTAACCTGAAACAGTATGTTACATATTGAAAATATTTTTTCAATACTTTTCAATCTGAGGGGGGTTTTATCGGATTAACATTCTAATATGTTATTATTTCTTTCTCTGTTAACTCAGCTCTTTTTCGTTTCTAAGGAAGAAGAAGGGCCTATTCTCGCCAAATCACGTTGTCAGAGGGTCCGGCCAATCAAAGACCAACAGGTCATGCTTGACCACGCGAAATTTTGAGTGATATAAAAGAAAGAACGCACTTCCTCCTTTCTCTTTTTTCCCCTTTCCCAGCAAGTAATACGGTCCTGTCAACGAAGTCTTTCTCTCCCTACGACCAGCGATTAAGACGATCCCATCAACAGACAAAAAAGGCATGGGGCAAGAAAACACTGCCTACGACTGTCTAACAGTTACTACACACCGTCTCCCCTTTCCTCCTCACCGGACACAGGACGAATAGTAAGCTTACACCCTTTCTTTTATTTCTCTGTTTTAAGTATCGTCGAACGCCAAATTCCTACCATTTCGTAAGCACCAAAAAAAGGGGTAGAGAGACGGCTCATTTTCTCTAATTTACGCGCACACCAAAACACGTGTGCTTTTCAAGAACAAACTTTAAAAGAGACATTTATACAAACAGTAAAAGGGACATTTTCCTGTACACAAAACTCAGACTTTCATTGAGGAATTTATACAATTTAAATGAACCACGTTAAATAAATTGTTATGTTTATATGAATTTTGAGTGCTGGCTTTCTTACTTTTTGTGTTGGTTACTGGCGTATTTTTACTCGTTCTTTCATGTTTAACGTTTAGAATTCGTTAGTACCCCCACACTACAATCACAAAAAAACGTTCACCTTTTCCAACGAACTATTTACTCACTCAAAATATCTTTCAGATCACTGTAAAATTATGTAAAATTATATTGTTAGACTGGGTTTACGTGAGACATCCTCAAAAAGCAAATATATTAGAAGCTCCTCCTAATGTTTTTTAGATAATTGACCAGAGTACTAAGATAAGCAGTTTTTATGCGTGCCCAAGACGAAACGAAACTTCCATGGGCAGAGTTTCTTAGAACTGCCCGTCTGTGAAACAGTGCCGCAAACCTGCTTCCCAGTCGACTACAATATGGTCGTCTTCAAGTCCAATGTAAACAAGTTCTTGTTGAACCGTCTTCGTAAATAATCAATTTCTGCCCTGCTACAACCATCATGTCGGTGATCGTGATTGTCCACCAGTCAAACTCTTTAACCATTATCCTCGAGTGGTCTTTGGTCCTTGTTGGACCTTATTGTAAAAAAAAGAAAGTTCCGTAATACTTTGGTGTATGCGATCGTACTGGATCCCATAAAAATAAAATACGTTACAAACTCCTCGTAGGGGTTTGGAGATATTTATTACTATGTACACTAATAAGTTTGTTTTATTCTTTCTCAAATGGAGTACAATAATATAGTGGCGTCATCGTTTGAGCCGAACGCCCTTAAAAAAGAAATTCTATTTAATTTATAACTTTTAATTCATAGAAATGAACACAAAAAGGAATTAAAATAGTAATATGGCGTTCAGAGCTTGGAGCAGGATTACACATGTGCCCACATTTATTTCCGAGAAAAGGCGATATATTTACGGTAAATTATTTAAATGTACTTACACTGTCTCTCATCGAATCAATGCTGAGTCTGCCTTTGGGCCTAGCCCCCAAAATACATATTATAAAATGGAAAGGTAAGGATCAAAACAGTAGTCTTCTATCATGGGCTGGTATAGGAGAACATAGGTTTCCGTGTTCAATCCTTGAGCTGGGTATGATAATATTTTATAGTATTCATTAGCTTGGATTAACCATCGTATAAAATAGTGCATAAGGAATCAGAAAAAAATCCTTCCTTTTTAATTCTTACTGGTAAATGTTCGAAAAATAACATTGCAACTACGTCGAACAGTCGGACACTGATAACTTTTTAGATTTATGTCTTGTTTTCTTTCTTTCTGTCATAACAGTTATAAAAGTCATAAAAGTGTGAACATGAATTAAATGGAGAAGCAGTGAGTGAGGGAGGGGTGTTCAAACGGAACATGAGATATAATGAGGGAGAGAGAGAGAGACGGAGAGAGAGAGAGCGCGATAGATAGATTTTAAAAGAAAAAAATGTTACGCAGACTTTTATTAAGTATTCTTTTTCTTTTTACGAAAAAGTCGGGTATCCCTGCTAATGAACGATGCTTAATTTAGAACAATAAAAAGGAATTTACAAGTTTAATGTGATTTTAACAAGTGTATGTTTTCGTACGTATGACGGTGAGAATCCTAGCAAACTATCTGTTCATTATTTTACTTTAATATTTAAAATCCTAATATTTAATATTTTAAGCAAAACATTTTTTGTAAACAAAAACAAAAATAGATTCACAAAAGATAAAATATTTAAGTTTTAAAAAATTAATAAATTTTAAAAAATAAACCAATTAGTTTAATTTGCTTTTAAATCAATTTTAGTTATAGAAGTGCATTTAATAAATACGGATTCTATTGTAAAAGTATTAAGACTCAAAACCGATTTATAAAACCGGTTAAACCGGTTTTAATATGATGATCACTAAAGGAAAACTTATTTAGCAAAACCGATTTATAAAACCGGTTTTAATATGATAATCACTAAAAGGAAAACTCATTTAGCAAAACCGATTTATAAAACCGGTTTTAATATGATAATCACTAAAAGGAAAACTCATTTAGCAAAACCGATTTATAAAACCGGTTTTTATATGATAATCACTAAAAGGAAAACTCATTTAGCAAAACCGATTTATAAAACCGGTTTTAATATAATAATCACTAAAAGGAAAACTCATTTAGCAAAACCGATTTATAAAACCGGTTTTAATATGATGATCACTAAAAGGAAAACTCATTTAGCAAAACCAATTTATAAAACCGGTTTTAATATGATGATCACTAAAAGGAAAACTCATTTAGCAAAACCGATTTATAAAACCGGTTTTAATATGATGATCACTAAAAGGAAAACTCATTTAGCAAAACCGATTTATAAAACCGGTTTTAATATGATGATCACTAAAAGGAAAACTCATTTAGCAAAACCGATTTATAAAACCGGTTTTAATATGATGATCACTAAAAGGAAAACTCATTTAGCAAAACCGATTTATAAAACCGGTTTTAATATGATGATCACTAAAAGGAAAACTCATTTAGCAAAACCGATTTATAAAACCGGTTTTAATATGATGATCAATAAAAGGAAAACTCATTTAGCAAAACATTTCTCTATTGTTTTCCTTCGGAGAAATAACGTTTTGTATCTCAAGTCGGTCAGTTATTAGCTGAGTGCTGTCTGTTTCATTGAAACATATAGCAAAATATCAATATCCTATTTTGGTTGTCACAAGAAGATTTTCTCTTACGGTGATTGGTGTTTTATATATAAACAATACGATAAGTCAAATGGCATAGCCTGCAACAGTGTAAAACATTAAATACATACAAAAATTAGAGAGAAGTATTGGTCTACATGAAATTCTGAGTTATATTAAGTAATACATTTTTAAAATGATCAGTGCGCGCGTCAGGGTCAATACTATGTATGTGCTTCGTAAAATCCTAAACTATTGAACTTATCATTATGAATGATGGAATATATATTCTAGGCAATATCATTACTTTTTGAAAACGTTACTATTTATGGAGGTTCCACTGAAATGATACCATACCCGCCAAAGAAAGAAAAGCATTAAAATTAAAACTAATGCTATCTTTATTGCTTATACCTGTTAAATTAACTAAATTCGGCCTGATTGTGGGTAATGTATCCATTTTTGTAAGTGATTATGATATTTTGTATATTATGTAATGTAAATGGATCTTTCAAGATGCGCAGAAATAATTGTATGTAAATGAAGTGTTTTTCAAGGTAACCTGGAATGTTTTCGGAATAACTATCATCATATTATATTTAGTTATGCGCTCTAGTTGCATTGTATACTTTTTTATGGGCATCGCTCTAGACAAGGCATGAAGCCACTTGATGTAAGGAGCAAGGAAATACTACTTCGAGGTCAAAAACTAGTTAATGATAAGTGTTAGATGGATTGATTTAAACCATGAAAACAGCAATACTATTAAGCTACTGCATAAACCTTTGTGTACACTGAGTAAAACATTATATAAAATGCGTATATGTGGAAGTGTGTGTTTGTTTCGTTCTAAATTGATGAATATCGACTTTATGTGAAAAAATAATAATATGTGAATTATAAGTGTTGATATATTTTATTATATTTCGGACAGTCCTCTGTCTTTTATTCAATTTGTCTCGTTGAAAACAAATATGCAACTTCTATAAATAACTCGGCATCAGAAAATCTTATTTAATTTGTCTCGTTGAAAACAAATATGCAACTTCTATAAATAACTCGTCGGCATCAGAAAATCTTATTTAATTTGTCTCGTTGAAAACAAATATGCAACTTCTATAAATAACTCGGCATCAGAAAATCTTATTTAATTTGTCTCGTTGAAAACAAATATGCAACTTCTATAAATAACTCGTCGGCATCAGAAAATCTTATTTAATTTGTCTCGTTGAAAACAAATATGCAACTTCTATAAATAACTCGTCGGCATCAGAAAATCTTATTTAATTTGTCTCGTTGAAAACAAATATGCAACTTCTATAAATAACTCGTCGGCATCAGAAAATCTTATTTAATTTGTCTCGTTGAAAACAAATATGCAACTTCTATAAATAACTCGTCGGCATCAGAAAATCTTATTTCATTTGTCTCGTTGAAAACAAATATGCAACTTCTATAAATAACTCGTCGGCATCAGAAAATCTTATTTAATTTGTCTCGTTGAAAACAAATATGCAACTTCTATAAATAACTCGGCATCAGAAAATCTTATTTAATTTGTCTCGTTGAAAACAAATATGCAACCTCTATAAATAACTCGGCATCAGAAAATCTTATTTAATTTGTCTCGTTGAAAACAAATATGCAACTTCTATAAATAACTCGTCGGCATCAGAAAATCTTATTTAATTTGTCTCGTTGAAAACAAATATGCAACTTCTATAAATAACTCGTCGGCATCAGAAAATCTTATTTAATTTGTCTCGTTGAAAACAAATATGCAACTTCTATAAATAACTCGTCGGCATCAGAAAATCTTATTTATTTTGTCTCGTTGAAAACAAATATGCAACTTCTATAAATAACTCGTCGGCATCAGAAAATCTTATTTAATTTGTCTCGTTGAAAACAAATATGCAACTTCTATAAATAACTCGTCGGCATCAGAAAATCTTATTTAATTTGTCTCGTTGAAAACAAATATGCAACTTCTATAAATAACTCGTCGGCATCAGAAAATCTTATTTAATTTGTCTCGTTGAAAACAAATATGCAACTTCTATAAATAACTCGTCGGCATCAGAAAATCTTATTTAATTTGTCTCGTTGAAAACAAATATGCAACCTCTATAAATAACTCGGCATCAGAAAATCTTATTTAATTTGTCTCGTTGAAAACAAATATGCAACTTCTATAAATAACTCGTCGGCATCAGAAAATCTTATTTAATTTGTCTCGTTGAAAACAAATATGCAACTTCTATAAATAACTCGGCATCAGAAAATCTTATTTAATTTGTCTCGTTGAAAACAAATATGCAACTTCTATAAATAACTCGGCATCAGAAAATCTTATTTATTTTGTCTCGTTGAAAACAAATATGCAACTTCTATAAATAACTCGGCATCAGAAAATCTTATTTAATTTGTCTCGTTGAAAACAAATATGCAACTTCTATAAATAACTCGTCGGCATCAGAAAATCTTATTTAATTTGTCTCGTTGAAAACAAATATGCAACTTCTATAAATAACTCGTCGGCATCAGAAAATCTTATTTAATTTGTCTCGTTGAAAACAAATATGCAACTTCTATAAATAACTAGTCGGCATCAGAAAATCTTATTTAATTTGTCTCGTTGAAAACAAATATGCAACCTCTATAAATAACTCGGCATCAGAAAATCTTATTTAATTTGTCTCGTTGAAAACAAATATGCAACTTCTATAAATAACTCGTCGGCATCAGAAAATCTTATTTAATTTGTCTCGTTGAAAACAAATATGCAACTTCTATAAATAACTCGTCGACATCAGAAAATCTTATTTAATTTGTCTCGTTGAAAACAAATATGCAACTTCTATAAATAACTCGTCGGCATCAGAAAATCTTATTTAATTTGTCTCGTTGAAAACAAATATGCAACTTCTATAAATAACTCGTCGGCATCAGAAAATCTTATTTAATTTGTCTCGTTGAAAACAAATATGCAACTTCTATAAATAACTCGTCGGCATCAGAAAATCTTATTTAATTTGTCTCGTTGAAAACAAATATGCAACTTCTATAAATAACTCGTCGGCATCAGAAAATCTTATTTAATTTGTCTCGTTGAAAACAAATATGCAACTTCTATAAATAACTCGGCATCAGAAAATCTTATTTAATTTGTCTCGTTGAAAACAAATATGCAACTTCTATAAATAACTCGTCGGCATCAGAAAATCTTATTTAATTTGTCTCGTTGAAAACAAATATGCAACTTCTATAAATAACTCGGCATCAGAAAATCTTATTTAATTTGTCTCGTTGAAAACAAATATGCAACTTCTAAAAATAACTCGTCGGCATCAGAAAATCTTATTTAATTTGTCTCGTTGAAAACAAATATGCAACTTCTATAAATAACTCGTCGGCATCAGAAAATCTTATTTAATTTGTCTCGTTGAAAACAAATATGCAACTTCTATAAATAACTCGTCGGCATCAGAAAATCTTATTTAATTTGTCTCGTTGAAAACAAATATGCAACTTCTATAAATAACTCGTCGGCATCAGAAAATCTTATTTAATTTGTCTCGTTGAAAACAAATATGCAACTTCTATAAATAACTCGTCGGCATCAGAAAATCTTATTTAATTTGTCTCGTTGAAAACAAATATGCAACTTCTATAAATAACTCGGCATCAGAAAATCTTATGATTCTCTTTCACTGCAGCTGTTTCATTATCTTTTCGTTCATTTTTTTGTAACTCTGAATAACACGCATTCTAACAGTCCTTCGAAAACACTCTTGTGTTTTCACGTGCCCAACGGCTTTTCTAAATTGTTTATTTTTATAGTCCTCAACGTATATTTATATATTTCTGAAAAGAAAGAAGTCTTCCTACTGCCAAAAACTATAAAATATTTTCTTATTTAGCAAATTAATTTTCTTCGTTTACATTTTAATAAATAAATAAATAAAATCGTGTTCACTTTTAATAAATATTCTCCTAATGATATCTCATTTGAAAAAAAATATTGGATAAAATCTTTGCGATGTTTGTAGAAGATTCAGAGGATAAACGAATTATTTCTGCTGACGCAAATTTAAAATTGATCACAACACAAATGAATGATTTTAAATGTTAAGTTATGTCAACTTTTTAATGTAAAACTTTTGGATAAAAACGTAAGCGTGACAAAGCAACAAAAATGTAATTTACAAACTGAGCTTCTTATAGAGCTATTTAGACACATCTTAAATAATATGCGTCCATAAAATTAGCGAGTTTGCTATTTCAAACTGAAGTGAAATATACGGAAAACGTGTCTGATAAAAACGTGTAATATTTGAATATTTCTTCTGATGCAGTGGAGCATAGTGAAGTTGAAAGCCCGACTCATCGCAACTGGGAAACTCGTTAACATCAAAGCGGGGAACTGGACGAGCTTTGTCGACTTATTTAACGTTTACACAAGCAACACCTTCAAGAAACCAAAGGTAGGTACACTTTCTATTGTTTTTAATAAAGGTTAGGAAACAAAAAACAAAAACAAAAAAAAACCACAACAAAAAACAAAGAAAAAGAGTAGATTTCACCATTTCGACAAAATTTATATTTTAAAACGTACCAGATGAAATGAGGTAGATGAGTTAATGATTGTTTATATTTTATTCAGTGAATAAGGTAATAAAATACTTTAACAGCTTTTGGAGGATTCAAAAATATATTCGTGAAGGTTTGCAACAAACACAGATACGAATTAATGAAAGGCAACGGGATGGCATTTTACAGAACCATTTAATTCAGGAGACAATCATTGGTAACAAAAATATAATAATCACGACAAAGAGAAAAAAAATGGTGAATATGAAACTACGTTGAACATTTTAAAATGTCATTTAAAATAAATAAATTTATTATACCGATGAGAAACGTGTCTTACATTTGTTAAGAGTAGAATTAGTTATACTAATTTATCACAAATCAAAGATCTGATAAATTCTTTTTGCTTATATAAAGAAGCGATAGAAAATGATTCCATTTTTACTAAAGAAATATGTATCTAAATTAGACCTTCTAGTTCGCAGCCACCAAAATGAATCAGAGAATCCCGCTTAGACCCGTATTATCTTTGATTTGATCAGCATGTAACATGTGCGTGTTATTTTTGCATTTCAGATTATTTCCGGTTTGTTGACCGGTTACGTGAAGTGAAGTCTGGTCCAGATAATTTTGTAGGGTTCTATTATTTAATTTAGTGCATAAGGCAAGTGTCGTTGAAGATTATTTTGGCGATTTTCTATTCTCGCAGTGAAACTTTGATATTTCGAAAAAGCTTAATTCACTTCATACAGATTTCAATTTCACTATGAAAGCTGAAATGATTGTCTCCCCTTTGTAGATGTTGTTCTTATTGAGAGATCAAGAAGGGGCTTCTTAACTAATGTTTATCGAAAATCTGCGTTCAAAGGACTTTACTTTAATTGGTGCTCTATCGCACCTAAGACTAGGAAGTTAGGTCTTGTTTATACTTTGGTCACCGAGCCGTCATGATCTTTTCTTCCAACAGACTTTATTCGGAATTGGGCAAAATAAGGGAAATCCTAAATTAGTAATGGCTATCTCAATGAGATAATTTCCTATTGAATTAATAACGAAAAACATTGCAGATGTTACGTCTCCAAGATAGTGTGCACTATAATGTGTCCAGTTTACCTCTCATTACCTGGAATGGGTGGTATTAGTCGGGAGCCGGTTATACAAATCAAAAAATGTGTAGCTAGTTTCTTCTCTTCGTTGCTATGCGCTATGTTTTTGTGCTAACCTTCTTCGATCTTGAAATCCTTTGTTGGCTAGAATTTAGCAGATAATATATGCTGTGCAAGTAAGTAAAACATAGAGTGATTTAAGATCTTACATACCTTTGATTCTGTATTACATGTTATGATCAGACTTTTACTTCTCTTTAGAGAATTTCTTTTCCCCATTTGACTTTTAATGTTTTTTAAATGTTTTAATCTGTATAATGAATTTATTTGTTTTAAATGTTTTTTCACTGCATTTATATTCCTATTTTTTTTATTTTCTGTGATTATTATAGTTTTGGGTACTTTTTTAAATTTGGACCCGCGCTCAAAGTCCCTCATCGTCGGTACTTTTTGGCGTTTTACGTAAAACGCCGGGAAGCCCCGAAACGGGTAGTCAATGAAACTGCGAAAACATGAATAACTGATTGAAATGAGTAAGCAGACGACATCTAAACTTGATAATTTAATTTGTGACGTCTGTAAACGAGCCTGCCTGACCCTAAACCTATTTTCTAGATCTAACGAAAGCAACAATAATAATCAGTAAAAAATAATAATAATTTTCGTAAAAATAAAAAAACACTTACTTGTTTATTTTAAACACTTATTTGAATCACTGTTATTTCTTTGTTAAAAAATAAATATTTATTTCATACAATTTTTTTGCTGTAATTTTTTGCTTGTTTTTTCACGTTTGTAAATCCTGCCTCGTTTGTGCTTTTTTGGACGCAGGTAAAGTCAACGGATTTTTAATTCGACATGTCCGGCGTTTTACGTAAACATCCGGACAGTACCGACTCCGAGGCACTGTCCTAATATAAAAAAGCACCTATTTTTGTTACAACCGCTTCTCCGCTGACAAAATGTTAGTTGAACGAGCTCCAAAAGACAGTTTATTTGAATGCATTAATATGTTTTGTTTATTATTATTTTTTTAGAGTAACATAATTGTTGTGGTTGCAAGGTTGAACAATAATTAGTGAGGAATACAATGAAGACGCAAACAACAAGGAGAATGCAATAATAAGTGTATTAAAGAAAAGGTATAGTTACAGTATGTACAAATGAAGGTGTCGAGTCAGAGAGTCTTGGTGGGAGGACATGTACGCTCTTCGGCGTCACTTCCGGTGGCATTTAGGTAACACACACTAAGGCCAACCTAGGCTTGCCATTTATAGTGTAACGTTATTCGTATATGCAAATGAGTGGTTGCCACCACAACAATAATTAAAATGAAATATCTACTGCATTTGTATATTTGCACCCGGAGAGTGCATATATATCTATGTCATTTAAATTACTATTTTCGTTTTTGTCAGGGCGTTCACAGTTGGAAAAATGATTTGATGTTTGGTATACAGAGACTGGCCGGTTGCAATCCAAATCTCATCCAACTTTGCAGACAAATACCAGAAAAGTAAGTCCACAGAACAACTACATTTGTCGTCTTATGATTCCACGTACTTCGACTAAGGCAAATTTCTATCAAATATAAATAGCTAATATGAATAAACCAGCATTACATTGTATCCGTATTCTATAGACATTTTAAGAGGGTGACCGATCTGTATAAAATGTAAATAATCAATGCTTGTTGTACATTGTTCCAATTCTCTCGGTGCTATTGCAATCACATTTACTAACACTTCTTCTTTCACCTCTGGTTTAAATAGTAGGGTAAGCTAGATTCTAATGGTCTGCGTCGGAAACTAGTTTTGTACAAAATACTACAATTTCAAACATGCGACCATGTGTTTAGATTTTGATCACTTACTTGGTGAAGCGAGAGTAAGTCTTGTTTCCACAATATTCCGAACCACTTACAAAATGAATGTGTCGAATATCATCTGATAATTTCAGCCTCATTCTCGTGTCAGTCATCTCATCGTCGCCCTAAGGTACGTCGATGTTATTATTCGTTCTGTTCTAGGTAGAATGCACACATATTTTTTGTGTAGTAAAAAGGTACATAATTAAAGGCTACAGCGGATATGAACTCTTGCATTTTACCACGTCAGTTTTGGCATTAAATCATTTATTCTATGAAGCTTCATTTTGCAACACAACCAGATAACCGACAGTTATGCAAAATGAAGCTTCATAGAATAAATGATTTAATGCCAAAACTGACGTGGTAAAATGCAAGAGTTCATATCCGCTGTAGCCTTTAATTATGTACCTTTTTACTACACAACCCGACCGAGGAGAAAGACACCCGACTACGCATCAGTGACGATTTGTAAACCGAGTTTGTGCTCTCCGACCGATATGAATTAACATCTCCTACTCTGAAGATTGCGTAAGCATGGAACATCGATGTCTGTAGGTAAAAATAATTAATATTTACTTTAAAATAGTAATAAATTATATATATATTTTATATATATATATATATATATATATATATATATATATATATATATATATATATATATATATATATATATATTGTGTATTTTGAGTATTTACTTCAACAGTGATAAGGTGAGTTTAATAGTTATATGAAAATACATATATAGCCATTTGTAAACATGCACTAGGCGGCTGCATGTTTAGTGTGTTTCCTGTTTGCGATGCATGTGAATAGAGCAGACCTGCTGCAGGTGAGAGATGTTTAGCCAAGAGAAAGGAGACCACAGAATAAATGAAAAATGTCTTTGGTGGGTTTGGCCACAGGGAATTGAATTTCTCTTTGAAAAAAACAAATGTCTCTTTAAATGGAAGTTCATGCGGAGAGATGAAGATTACGAAAAAATGAATGTTTATAAATTGTCATCAGATAAGCCCTTATAAGTGGACACTAGCAAGCCGTTAACGCAAGTGGATATCTGGGTGGTTGAATAATGGATGACTAAGAATAAACTGGAATCTAAGATTTCTGGGGAAAAAGTACATATATTCATGTGCAGGGGAGAGGAGTCTGGGAGTTGATCCTCTGACCGCCTGAAAGTGAGTTTGGTTTTCTGGGGTCTGGCGGGCAGTTGGATTTGTGTGCCTCTCAGAGAGATTGACTCTTAGGCTATGGGATATATGTTTAAATTTGGCCGGGATAGGAATTATCATTGTGGTTTTGTTTGGAGGAAATAAAATCTTCTGTTGCAGTGCTGACTGAGACCACACGGCTGGCACTGCGACTAGCGTCGGAATCGAACAACAACCTTGGACCGACACAACGAGCTAGCGATCATAGCTTGTGCAGTAAACGCAGACACGTTAATATCTGGTGCCGTGACCAGAATTCGAACCTGCGTTGACACAGAAACATACATATTTCATTCTCTCAGGCTAAATGTTATTTTGATAACGTTATTTGTGTACAGAGTCAAACGTAGCATCAATCAAGATCAATAGTTTTAGTAGTATATAGATAGATAGAAATATGTCCCGCATCATTCTGCCTCGAGAGATAATAAATACACTCTTCAAGGGTTCCTACGTCATGAGGAGTTTATAATGAGGCAAGGATTGCGTATTCTTCACCACTTTATCCTGAACCGGCATTGCTTAAGTACAGTGGCTAGGATAAATCCGAGCCTACCAGAAACAATGCAGAATTTTCCTTCTCCTAGAGTATTTATTTACTCCTCTCCATGAGTTAGGCACAAGGCCAGTTTTATCTTACTCCCACAAGTAAGATGTGACCCAAGGTCGGGTCGGGAAAGTGGGGTTTGAAAAGCCAGCGCCCGTCGGCATTCCCCGGTAGGTGCGCTCAGGCAGTAAGCAATAATCTTACTCCTCCCCAAAGAGGGGAGGCGAAGCCTGGGTGGGGGGTGAACCTCCTAGAACTGCACAGGACAGACCCGAAGGCCAAGTCTATGGGGTGCAGTATCCATCGGAACAGATACTACACTTTGATCTTAGCCAAAAGGCCAAGACGTTTCCTTCTCCTAGAGTAGCTGCGCTAAACTGGCATATTATTTCATACCTATCTCGTGGAAATAGAGATGGGGTTATACCCTGCCCAAAGGCGTTGGGGGAAGTTACTTTATTACAGCCATTTTCTACTTTTTAACATTACGTCATCTGTTATTCATCAATGATAATCCATCTAAAGTACTGACTTGGCTCATTGTTGCTTAACTTTCTGGATCCGACGAATACTGATGTGTTTCAATGTTGTTATCTAAAAAATGTTTTATCACTTTTGACAATTCACAGACTTGGAGTAGATGATAAGATGCTTGAATCTCAGTTGGAAGGTTTGACAATCGATCAAGCAATTGCTGCAAAACGATTATTTTATGCCGACATCGAGATTATGGACAATATCAAACATAAACCAGCATTTGAGGTAAGTTTTTCTTATTTTCATCATCATAAGAGGTCAATATATTTAATTCTTAGTTTGGTTGGAAAATAACCGGTTGCGGAATGAATTTATTTTAGTTTTGACTAATTGGAATACTGATATCAGTTGCCTCAAACATTTTTCTCATACTTTAACGTTGGTTATCTCATACTCTAACGTCGGGTAACAATTACTTTCAAAGGTCAATGGTGCATGGCCGTCCTCTACTTTTTGCATGTTCAGAGTTTCTCATTACCACTACCTAATTTCTTAAACAACCCTTGTACTGTCCAATCACTTGTGGAACCTCTTCCTATGTTCTGTTCATATTAAAAACTGTTTGAGAATCATTATGACCGAGTTTGAACTCACTCAAGAAAAGTATGCGCATGTTTTCTTTAATATAGTTATTAAAGGCTTACATGCTTAAAAGTTGTATTGTGAAATGCATTATCTGAAATATATTAATGAGTAAACATTAATTTTCAAGTTTGTAAAATTTTCTATAAAACACTTAAAATGGCAAACTAAATCAGCTTTTTAAAACTGAATTGAAAAATCGGCTAGAATCTTCTGAAGACCCTAATACATAAGATAAACATACACACATACACGTAGACATTTGTTTGTTTTATTTGTCTTACGACATATCAACTCGGATTATCTCATTGTGAATCCAGTCATTTGACAATAGCCGTTATGTATAGCCAAGAAAAATTCTAGTTTATTCGTAGATGACATCCTAACTGATACTCTCACCCCGAGTCAGATTGGACCAAGGAGCAATAGTAACTAACAAGGTACTGTTCTAAAACTTCATAATTCGGGCTTAACCGTCATATTTGTTTAATGTCATAACTAAGACGATATATAATTTAGAAATGCCCCAAATATCTTCAAAATCTAAAGGCCGATCATGACTCCAAAGTTGAGTAATAACTCATTTTTCGATCTTTTTTCAGTACAAATTTTGATTCGCTAATATAAAATTTATCCGAAACATTCCTTACATCTCTTATTCCAGTTGGCTAATCGCTACAACATATAACTCAATTAAAATTCGCTATGTGTCTATCCACCATCAGTATATGATGAGCTAAAGTTTCACAGCAGAATTGATATCCATTCAAAATTGATATCCATTTTAAATCCAATATTTTTCACTATTTCAAGCAACCAATCTCACTGCTACAGCACAGACACAATCCAACCAATTATCAAAAATAACTACCAGCGTAACAGAAGTGTGAGATAATCTTTGCCTGACTCGATATAGAAAAAGTCTAATTAACACACTCATATCTGCTTTAAGGGGAAGATCACTCATTCTATGATCCACTTATAGTGGAACATACTTTGGTGAAATGTTTTGATTTCAATGAATTCCTTTTTAGACATTACCATCTCGGTGACCTGAAGGACCTTTTTGAGCAGGGCAATCCGACTACACTGACTACAAACGATTCCCGTAAAGAATGCTAACAAAATCAGATCTTTATCCCTATAATAAAGTAACGTCGATTTTTCCGCTTCGGATGTTATGGATTTTTTTAACCACAAGCTTCGTATGCTAAGCTGTTACAATATTCATTTAGAGCACTTCCTAATGCGGGGTTGCAGAAATTATGAGTACATTTCTTCTTCCTTCAAAATTTATTGCATTTATTCCGTAATAGCTGCTACTCCCAACTACATATTCCACAAAGAAGATAGCAGACATTTTCCTCTTACAATTATCTACTCACACGTCTCACATTCACCGGGGAATTTCCCTAATATAGTTTCTTATGCTTAAATCACCGTTATTATTTCATTATTATTATCTCTTACTATTGCCTACATACAACAGAATATTTTAAATATAAATAAACGATTTCTCAATTTCACTTTCATTCTTACAGGCGTTCTGATTGTTTTCGAGGAATAAAGGAATATCGGATTGGATGTCAGATACACGGACCGTCATTCGTAGTCAGCAAGACTTTCCTGCGACTATTCATGTCTTCTTATTTTATTTCTTTTATAACATTTGTCTTCTAATATTCTTCACGTGAAACAAAGTAAATTCACTATTTATTCAGATTTACACACTAAATTGTGTCGACTTTTCTGTATGCTATTCTGTATACATATTTACACATTCCAGAATAGAGCGGAATATAACAATTAACGGAGAGCTTTTCAACATGGCGGTTCTGCTGGCGGCTTTCGCATATGTAACTTGTTAAGAGTTTATTATTTTTCAAGACCACATACTACACTTTTCTGCTTTTTCAACAATAAAAACATGCATTCCTTTTCGCTACAAGTCAACAATAAAATATTTTCTTATTATCGCAAATAGATCGCACGTTACTACAATACGTTAAAACCTTCAGACGCGAGTTTCTTTTTTACTTTTCTTTTCAACCAGCAAGAACATACATACTTCTCGTAAAAAAAATCATCCGTTTCTCTATATGTTTTTTTTTGTTAACTAACATGCGTCGCACGTTGGTTGTTTTGTAAACTTTTTTGGGTACTTCTGCAGTTTACGACCTGTGCTGAAACCGACGTTTCGTCGGCATCTTCCAGCAGTGTACGTAAACCGCCGGTAAATGCCAAAACGGTGAGCCAATCAGATTGCAGCAGACGACAATTGTCAATTGCGAATTGAATATAGCGTAAACTTCAACAAGTTAAGAAAATTGATTAAAGCGATCATGAATTTTATCGAGTTAGGACAGACGTTTAAGTCTCCGGAAGGAATCATTGACTTTTGTCAGAAAAGAAAACTTCTAGGCCAAAAGATAAGTTTCAGAACACGCTCTTTTCACCCTAACCCTCCAAAAACAACCTAAACCTAACCTTAACCTAACCCAACCTAGTCGGTCAGGTTCAAAAGCTGTATCAGTAAAAAAAGTAAATAAATAAAATTCACCAACATTTTTTTTTCGTTAACAGTGGTTTCATTATATTTTCTTAATAAAAAATAACTATTTTTTCATTAAAATGATCATGCTATGACTGTTTTTTCTTGATTTAAATGTTGTTTTCTTAATTTTTTAAGTTTGATAGCGTCTTCGTCAAAAATACATATTTTTTCTTTTCATTTTTCTTGTTTGCAAGCGTCGCCTCGTTTTGATTTTGATACCACGAGGTTTTCATTTCTACTATTTACGTAGACTACCGGAAGATGCCGACTTCAGCACGGATCATAATCTATAGAAGTACTACATTTTAGTGCCGGTGTATTTGATTGGTACCAAATTTTTGCCCTGAGAAACGTTCGATCACGCGACATTATTTTATCCGTTGGTAAGGTCCTCTGACATTATCGTGCACTTTTATCGATTCGTTTATGTTGTGTTTTAACAGAGATTTTAAAAAGTGAGCAATCGCAGGACCGGCGGGACAGTTATAAAAGTGTGTGTGTGGGGGGGGTGCTCTCCTAAAAAGTGGGGGCCCGGTTAAACACATGCATATAATATAACTTCATTATTGATGAACGTAAAGTGTGGGGGGGGGGGGCAACCCCCGGTGCCGCCGTCCATGAATCGCAAGTTCGACACGAAAACAGAAAACAATTCAATTTATATTATAATTCTTCGCCACAGAACAAGAAATGGGTTTCATAAATAAATACAAGACACACAAAGCAAAATAAAATAATCTTTTTGTCAACGAACAATTTAAAACAAATCTTAACTTTGTAATAAAAAAGTGAAAATATCTTTAATTAAATATAACTTTACTAAAGTTTGTATATTAAAATAGTCCTTTTTCAACGAACAACGAATATTTAATATATATATATATATATATATATATATATATATATATATATATATGAGAGAGAGAGAGAGAGAGAGAGAGGGAAATTTGTGCTTTTACACAATACAACACAAACTAAACCGACTTTTGCCGAGCTAAACCTAAAACTTAGTTTATGGTAGATTTAGGTTAAAAAAAGTTTGGTTCGTATTGTGTAGAAGTATATATAACTTTACTAAATTTATTTTATACAATTGTGAACTGTGTAATAACACATTATTAAATGTCTCGTTTTCTGTGCCAACGTACTAAAATCTTTTTTTCTGTTGTTTTCTTTTTCAAATAGCGCACGGTCAATTTTGTGAGAAGATACGCTTTTTCTTCCGCCAGAAGAAAATTATCAAAAATCGACCTTGTATCGAACTCTGCCATTGTGCGGAGGCAAGCAAATACGGATTACTTATAGAAATACAAAATAAGGGAAGACTGAAACAAAAAAATGAAAACATGAGTATATTTTGAATTTTGTCGGGTGTCTGTTTCTCACATCTACGTGATTTACGCATTAGACATTGACTTACGCATTACACATTGAATTTTTTATTTATTTACTATTAGTCGAATATTTATAGAATAGACAAAAATAAAGGTAGTTCTATAGCATTTTAACCGAACTTTTTTCTTTTTTTAACCCTAAACTAAGTTTTAGATTTAGTTCGGCAAAAATCGGCTTGATTCGGTTCAAATTTTCTAAAAGCACCAAAGTAAAACAAGGGAAGACTGAAACGAATTTATACAAAAAATCCTATTTAATAAAAATAAAATAAAACGAAGAGAAAATAAAGAAATTAGAATGATTGCGCTCACAAAAGAGGTCCATTCAATTGGAACACAGTAACAATTATTTCAGTCACAGAGGATTTCTCCTTAACTGCCCGCAGACAAAACAGATGGATAAAAATAATTAATATTTTAATAGTAATATTATTTTAACTAAATTATTATTTTATATTTCCCTCGGGCAACGCCGGGACACGGATCCTGCTAGTACCAAATAATCTGATGACAAAGAAATATTATTCTATTTTTACTTCATGTCTGTGACATAAAGTAAAAATCACACAACAAACATCATCGCTCACTCACAAATTTTTCTACGGCATTTATCTTTCGTAGAAGGAAAATGGTAATCTATTCTTATCAACATGAACTTTTATTAAGACTAATCCAGTATGTTTCATATACTTACACATAACTTTCACTTTCGTATTAGATTGTTCCTATTTATTTTCCTTCCAACGAGGGTAGAGTAAGATACAAGGTCGGTTTTAATGTGGAGAAAATCCAGCTCTCCAAAAAGGGGATCACTGGATCGGGACAAATAAATGTTCTCAGTCTAAAAGAATCTCTCTCTCACTGACCGATGAATTATAGTATCAGAAGAGATAGTACATTGTATTTAACCTTGTGTTTCTTTTACCCGTGACAGACTAAATGTTACATGAAAACAGTATCCGAGTAAGAACTGTAGCTTTCTGTTTATGGAATCATGTAAGCAGTTAATATATTTCGTTTAAACCAAGAATTGCTTAATTCCCCGGAGACGAGATCTTCAGGATCTTATGCGAATGTCTTTATAGAGTTTTTAATTGTTTTTGTTTTTTTAGGTATGCGCTCCTATAGCTTTGTTTTTCCTCGATAAGGTTAAACAGTTGATCCCAATTGCAATTCAGCTTCAACAGCAAAAAGGCCCAGACAATCCGGTGAGTTATCCTATTTTTACAACTATCAATTTACTCTGAGAATAGGACACATTTTAATATATATATATATATATATATATATATATATATATATATATATATATATATATATATATATATATATATATATATATATATATATAACCCAATCTCTATGTATATGTGTTTATGTAATGTTTGTTTCGGGGTCAACGGAGCACTGTTCTCCAATGGGGGTAGCTTTTCTCCTCCATTTTCCAATTTGAGAAAAAAATGCCAGTCATCATTCGACCGGAAATAACATCAGAGGAAGGGAGTGCCGAGAAAGAAATTCACACCCACTACAACCTTTTTTCCTTCCTTTCTTCTTTCTCTCTCACTCCCACCCTTTCTACCTTCCTTTCTTAATTAATAGACGCTAATATTCCTTCCTCCCTCCCTCCCTTCCTCACTACGCCCGTTTTGTTGTCATGATACCATCCTTCCAGGCATTACCTCCTCCTTTTTTGAGAAGTGTAGAGGTAGTGTAGTATCTCTTCTGTTGTCATGATACCATCCTCCCAGGCATTACCCCCTCTTCTTGTGAAAGGTGTGGAGGTAGTGTAGTATCTGTTCTGTTGTCATAGTACCATTCTCCCAGGCATTACCTCTGTCTTTTTTTAGAGGTGTGGAAGTAGTGTAGTATCTGTTGTCATGATACTATTCTCCCAGGTATTACCTCCTCCTTTTTTGAGAGGTGTGGAGGTAGTGTAGTATCTGTTCTGTTGTCATGATACTATCCTCCCGGGTATTACCTCCTCCTTTTTGTGAGGTGTGGAGGTAGTGTAATATCTGTTCTGTTGTCATGATACCATCCTCCCAGGCATTACCTCCTTCTTTTTTTAGAGGTGTGGAGGTAGTGTAGTATCTGTTGAGAGGAGAGAGTCGGCATTCGCCGGTGAGTGCGCCTCAGGCCAAACTTGAGAGGAGACCGTCGGTGTGCCTCAATCCAAACTTAAGAGGAGAGAGTCGACATTAGCCCGTGAGTGCGCCTCAGGCAAACCTTTAAGGTTAGAGTATAGGCATTAGACAGTGGGTGCGCCTTAGGCAAAACTTGAAGGGAGGGTGTCGGTATTCGCCGGTGTGAGCGCCTCAGGCAAAACTGAAAGGGAGAGGGTCGGTATTAGCCGATGGGCGCTCCTTAGACCAAAGTTAGGGGATAGTGTCGGCATTAGGCGAAACTTGAATGGAGAGTGTCTGGATTTGCGGCGGGGGAGGAGTTCCGACGAAAAGCATATGGATTCGCCCGTAGCACTGACACAGGCAAATGAGATAAAGGCGAGTAGGGATCTCAAAAGATGAGATAGTTCTTAATATAATTAAGGAAGAAAGGAATATTGAATGATAGTCTGATTTTTTATTGCAGAGTGTAAGATCGACACCTATAGGATAGGACTAGATAATACACTTGATCTCAGGCAAAATGCCGAGAAGAACAGATACTTTGATCTTAGCCAAAAGGCCAAGTAAGCGTGGTATTTATCTACTTCCCACAAAGTAAAATATGACACAAGGTCGGAAAGTGGGATTTGATAAGTCAGCACCCTAGATGAAGACCACTTATGACCGTCAAAAAATGCCTAGGCAGCCCCGTCGGCATTCTCCGGTAGGGGCGCCTCAGGCGATTAGCAATAAACTAACCCCTTCTCAAAGGGTGAGAAGGCAAAGCTTGGAAGGGTGGACCTCCTAGAACTGCACAGGACAAACCCACAGACCAGCGGAATCAAGGCCCGAAGGCCAAGATGATACCGGTCCATAGGGTGTAGTATCCATCGGAACAGATACTACACTTTCATCTTAGCTAAAAGGCCAATTTATTCAGACAAAAGTAAACAAAAATTTACAAACAAATATTTTAAAAGTTTTTCTTTTAAAATATGCACAATGCACATAAAATTTCTTACATTTGTCTTAGGCATGAAGCCTGAATCGTTATGGGTGGGGGGTCGTTGGACATAAGATTTGTCATACATTGACTTTACTCTATGCTAGACACTCTTACCAAAATACTCTCTGTGGGTTTGACTTACTTAGATTTTTGTTTTAAAAAATTTATTTGTAAAATTCATCGTGGGAGAGTGGGACAATATTTTAAAAAGTTCTATACAAGGTCAGTAGTGCCCTCCCAACACTTAGCTAAGTGATAGACTGCCCACTGTTTTCCGGGTGATCCGAAAACAAGCAGGTCGGTCTCTAATTGGAGGTGGGAATTAAGGAGGGAGGAGTCAAAAATAAAATGAGTTTGGATGGGATGTGGGAATGGATGGTGGTGTCCACCAAGATATAGGGTGACATAGGGCGAAAACAAAGTGTGAGGAGTGGGCATCTTTGGAGGCTCTCTAGTACCAAAAACAAAAAACAGGGTCATAACGCATTCACTCTACTAGCTAAGAGTCTTTGTTAAAGAATAATTGAGGGGTGGGTTCTGTAGAACCCAGGACAGTGTGTGCCATGCCTAAGCAGGGAACATGTGCTCATACCTGGCACCTCGACGGATGCACAAGCTAGTGTCGTGCACCCATGTCCTATCAAACTCCGTGCGATGTAATCTCCTCCAATCACATCTGATCTTCACTCTTAAAGCTTAAAGTAGACGACTAGATCCCGATTGGAAACAGATCCAACACCATGGACCTAGTCAAAACGTGAAACTCACGTCACCATTCTCGCTACAGCTAGGATGGCTAGAAAAACCATTCTTTTCTCCCTAGGCCACGGCGGGGCCATGTTGTGGACGACCAATGTTACATTCAGGGCCATTGGATGCTCGGCGTCGATGCGAGCTGTTACTTCGCCGACATACTCCCAGAGTTGCCAAAGTTTGTTGTAAGCGAAAAAGGCGCACTCGGCCGTTTCTCTTTCGTGGTCGTCGCAGTGCTGACAGTAAGGATCCGTCCTCACTCCATCTCTGGTAAGCCTGTTGTAAAGGGGCAGAGTGTCCTGGACCAGTCGCCAGGTCAGAGAGTACTCAAAGTTGTTGAGGTAACTCTTGTCTGCTGGCGCCCAACCCGACTGAGAGCGGATCTCCTCCTCTGACCATCC
Source organism: Sepiola atlantica (assembly GCA_963556195.1). Taxonomy (NCBI): domain Eukaryota; kingdom Metazoa; phylum Mollusca; class Cephalopoda; order Sepiida; family Sepiolidae; genus Sepiola; species Sepiola atlantica. Next base: position 49,400,866 of record OY744524.1, read on the forward strand.
CAGCCGCTCTCCAAGCGGATCCAAAGCGGACCCCTCCACTAACTCCCGATACAGTCTTTTCTTCGGCTGTGTAAGAGCTCTACCCCGGCAATGCCTTAAGCGCAGCTCGGCATTCGGTGAGGAATTTCGGTTCTCCCTTCGGTCTACGGTGGGATTCGATCTCGGGGGCGGGTATGAGGTTGCGAAAGGCCTTCTAAAACCACAGGAACCCCAGGAACCCCAGGAACCCCAGGAACCCCAGGAACATTCTCTGTCAAAGAGCGACTCAGAAAAGCCAATCTTTCAGCATGTCTATGACTTGCCAGATCCGGCATTCCCAGGCCCCCTCGCTAGGATGTTGAGTACAGACCTATCTGCGGACATATAGCTTCCCTCTCTTCCAAAGAAGTGAGAAGAGCAGGCGGGTGAAAACCAAAAGGTGATCCGCAGGCAGGGGTAGTACAGCCAATCATTAAAGGATGAGAGGAAAGACGTAAGTGGCGCACGCCTCGGCTCTACCCTCCGACCAATTCTTAGCCAGCTGGAGGCCTGGTCTGAACAAGATTCCAAGGATCTGAACTGGGCCATCCGACCAGCTGAAAAGACCTGTAGTGTGGCTTCGCCGCTCCAGGCACCCAACCGTAGATTTGTGGACGTGCTGCAATTGATTACGGCCCCTGTAACTTCTTCGTACCGAGCGAGTGCCTTAATCACTGTTATCACGTCAGTGCGGCTCGAGACAAAGTCAGTGACATCATCGGTGAACGCGGAAACATTGGCACGCCCTCTGCCAGGTATAGCGATCCTGCGCAGGACTGGTCTCGTAGCCCTGTCCCTTAATTTGTGGAGGAAAGGCTCCAACGCCAGGACATAAAGCAGGGGCGACAGCAGACATCCCTGACGCACCGACCGATAGACCACAAACAACTCCGAAAGGTTACCGTTTACCTGCACCGCCACCATCGGATGGAGATCCACTTGCGAAAGTCTGGATTAAAACCGGCGGTCTCCAGGACAGATTCCAGGAAACGATGGTCGACCCTATCGAAAGCCTTGGACTGATCCAAATTGATCAGCACAGCCTCCGTGTCATCTTCTACACCCTCTATGATCGTGCAAATCAGATGCAGGCCGTTTTGAATCGATCTCTCCTTCACAGCAAAGTTCTGATCCGGTTCGACCAAGTCGGTGACAACGGTCTGCAAGCGGTTCGCAAGAACTCGTGCTAAACTCTTTAACTCTGTGTTTAGTAGAGTTATGGGCCTATAGTCATCAAAATCCTCCCCACCATGCCGATCCTTCTTCTTCAACAATGTGATCACTCCCTTGGTAACCTGTCCAGAGATGAAGCCCTGAGCAAACCAATGGTTGAACACATCCTTCAGAAGAGGGACCAACATGGGCGACAGCCTCAAGTAAAATTCGTAGGGCAGACCATCGAGTCCCTGAGATTTGTTCCAGCTGACCGGCTTCAACGCAGTAATGATCTCGCGCTCCATAACCATGCCATCGCAGCTAGCAGCTCGGGCCGTCTCCAGGCGGGGCGAATCGGCTAAATAACTGTCAAACTCCTCGACGCGAAGTCTGGGTAATCAGGTGAAGCCCTCCTCCAAATGCTCCCAGAATCCCTTGCAGATCTCACGAATATCTCCTTCCAGGTTTTTGACTTTCCGAATATAGCTATCTGAACCACAACATAAGACAGCCTTACGCTCAACAGCGTCAACTTTGACAGCTTCGTTTGAGACTCTCTTTAACCTCGCTCTAACTACCTGATCTTTGTACTGCTCGCTAGCCAAACGGTTGAGGTCCCCCTTAGTTAGTGCTGCAGTTAGGGAATCCCCCTCCCAGCCACAACCTGGGTCAGCTTATTCTCTAAACGCTTTTCTGCCTTTGCCTTATCTTGGGCAGGGCGTTGGGCATATTTGACAGCAGAGCGTCTAACTTTAGCCTTAGTCTTCACCCAGTACCTGCTCCCGATTACTGTCCACACTAGAGACCGTTGTTAAAGCAGGATTACCTTTTCCCGGAAGTCTTGTATCTCCAGTAGAGAGGTATTCAACTTCCAGTATCCATCTAATCTAGGCTTAGAACTTAAATTCAAACTGGCCATAACTAATTTATGGTCCGAATGACATAACCACTTGGACATGGGACCAGATAGAAAATCTACGTCGCCTCTTCTAACTAGCATTCGATCCAAGTAAGTACTCGAATGGAAAGGCAAATTATTAGACCACGTCCACATCTCCCACCCCAGGTGATCGACACGGAATCTGTCGACAAGATCGCACGAAACTATCAAGTCAGACAGACTGTTTCCACACCCGCCCGAGCCGCTACTCCCTCCGACCTAGTCTATCTTGATGGCATTCCAATCCCCATTAATACTACCCGCTCCGGACCCTTGAGGAACCCCTCTAACTGCCGAAAAAAAGAAACCCTCTCCCCGGGGAGTGTTGGGCACATAAACCGCAACGATCCGGAACTTGCAACATCGAGCACGACCAACCTACCTTCTGCACCGGCATGCACAATGCTAACCATCGCAGACAGGGTGCGTCTCATTAGCACAGAGACGCCACGACTGTGGATATTGCCATATGCTGAGAAGACGTCAAACTCGCCAGTCAGTACATAACAACCACCACTGGAATCGAAGTGTGTCTCCTGTAGTGCAGCTAGATCTACCTTAAGGGCCACCAGATCCACACGAGCAGCTCTGCTTCGGGATCTCATGTCCCTCACATTCCATGTAGTCAGGTTCAAAGACATGATCACTGCTGTTCAGTGTCACACATGGGACTGAAGTCCTCGGGGGTCAGGACGCCTGAGGAGTGATTGCTGTTGTCGGTTAACAGTTCGGGTGTAAGCCGCCCGTCTTGCACAATTCCTCCGACGTCCATAGGGAACGTTAGTTTTAAAGCCCTTGAAAAGGAGGGGTAGACATAAACTGGGACCGTCCCCTCGCAGTTCTTTGAGATTGCAGTCAAAGATGGGTGATCAACCTCGATGATGCTGAGTCCTTTAAATGCCCCCTTTGCAGCCTCGACCATTCTCCAAAGGCTCTTGGTACGACCACACTTTTGGGGTCTGAGAAATGTCACCAACTTTAGGACATTTGAGAAGTTTTGTGGGTCGGTGACTGTCAACCCTCTTACCTGTTTGAAACCCTGTATGGGTTTCAATTTTTTCCGTTGTACCGGTGTGAGGTCGGCCATCACATGTAATGGATCGGCCTCACAAATCCAGGCCCCAGGCAAGAAGGGCAGTTTCTTTGTCCTCACTTCCGTCACAAGGGGGAGGAGGAGGTGTTCCAGAGTTGGGAGAGTCCTGTTCCAGTTCTTTGGAGCGGGCCGAGGAGGCGTCATTGCGGGGAGGGATGGCTCGTTCGACCGGAGTGGAGGGGGTTGTGGATTGGGATTGAGGGGGCTGTGTAGGGTGGGTAGTGTACAAGTCTTGGAGGGGGATGTCCTGTTCTGCTGAAGTGGAAGGGGTTGGAGATTGGGGTTGATTTACTCTTTTGGCCTTTTCGTCGGTTGGGTGTCTTTGATTTTGCCTTTGTGGCCGTGGAGCTTTGCTCACCCTCAGACTCGGATGAGGGCGTGGGCTGCTTCCTTTTCGCAGCAGTCGCCTTGGTGGTGTTTCCATTTTGGTGGACGACTGCTGTTGCTGCTCTTGAGGTGGCTGCCGTGGGGGTTGCTTTCCCTGTAGCGAGACTCTTGGTCTCGGGGTAGGGACGGTATTTTTGGGTCTCTTACCCTTCCGGACGACTGTGCTCTAGCCCTCTTCTTTGTCCTCTGCAGGAGCCGCTGTTGCCACTGCTGCTGGTGTTACTGTCACTGGTGTTGTTACAGCAGGGGTTTTCTTTGGGGCTGGGACATTCGCCGGGTTCCTCAGATGACAATCTTTGGCCATGTGTCCCTTCTTCTTGCAGTGCCAACAGTGTGGTCTCCTGCCTTCTACAATCACCGACAGCGTCCAATTTTCGCACTTGAGTCTGGCCAGGATGTTGTCAAAGCCGGGATGGTCCAATCGCATCTTGAGGTGGTAATCCCCCGTCAAAATGTTATGGGCAGTGCGGACTGGAATCACCTCCTCAACGTCGCCATACTGGCTCATAACTGCTCCCAGTTGTTTTGTGTCCAGGTAGCATGGGATGCCGAGGATGGAGACAGTTGTTCGTCTCTTGGCTAGATATTCAGTTTTTAACTTCAAGTGTCCCCACTTGAAGTCACACATGTCGGCCAGCTTTTCAGCTTCCTGCTTGTTTGGGAGCAAGATATCATACATGGCGTAGCTCTTCCTAGCCAGGTACGATGCTGGGATTTGGAGCTCCCCCAGCATTTTGAGCATCTCCGGTCAGACCTTTTGTTCTTAGATCTGTGGTCACCAGAGACACTATTCTTTTTTAGAGCTCTTCTGCAGTGCCCGGGAGCACTTTTATTTCGTTGCCCTCGATGTACTGTTGATATTTCTCCCAGAAGAGTTTTCGGTATTCCTCCGGCGACAACGAGGCCTGGGGTCCCCAAGCAGTACTCCTCTCCTTAACTGCTGCGACCGTTGTCATTTTGGCTGTTGTTGTAGCCGGAGTGGTTGTGCGTTTGGACGCTGTCTGTGCGGGACTGCTGGCAGAGGGGAATTGTGGCCAATCGTCCGAAGTTTTCAGCTGACCGCTTGTAACCCTCCTCTTCTGTGGCCGGGGAGGGCCTGTCTGAGGGGAACCGTTTCAGATTGTTCCCCTATGCCCTATGCCAAGTCGGAAAAATCTGTTGGATCCCATCCGAATGTTATCACTGCAGAATCCGGGCGGTATGCCCCTTGAATTGGTTTGTCTCCCCTTTTTTGAGGGGAGCAGTTCTCTAGGTGGGCAGCCCCCGGTAGAGTTGTGGTCTTTCCCAGGCAGTAAGGCACATTGGGGTCAATTTGGGTTTCGCTCCCTCATTTAAGGAGACACCCTCTGGGGGAGCCACCCCTTTTTGTTTTGTATTCCCGCAAGGGGAGTTTTTTTATGGGTAGCAGCCCCCGGCGTGGTCATATCCAGGCGGTATGCCTTGTGAGTGTATTTTTGGGGTTTTGCTCCCTCATTGGGGAGTCACCCTCCAGGGGAGCAGCCTCTTTTTGATGTGCATTCCTGCTGGTGGAATCCTCTTTAGGGGTGGCAGTCCCTGGAAAGATTGCCTCCAGGTGGTATGCTCTGTTCTTTTTTGGCTTTCCTATTAGAGGAGTCGTCATCTAGGGTAGCCACTGTCTTGGTGGGGTCCGGGCTGAGGGATGTGTCCCCTTCCCCGGCGTTCTTAGTGTTGCCCGTCGTAATTGGAGTGTTCTCTTCTTCCATGTCTCCTCCAGTTGAAATAATGATAAAAGAATAAGGGGCGCCAAAACAGGCAAGAGGGGAGATAGAACTGAGAGAGGGAGAGGGAGAGCCTTAATGGGAGGCTTACAGGAAGGTTAGTGTTGCATCTTAACCTGAAGGGAGAAGGAAAAGATAGAAAAAGTGGGTCAGGCGGTGGGGGTGCCGCTGACAACAAAAAGAAGAGAGTTGTTACTGCATTCCCAACCCAAGAGAGTGGGGTGAGGAATCAGCAACTGAGAAATAATCTTCGACTAAAACTCAAAATGTAAGAGAACAGATACTACACTTTGAATTATTTATTTGCAGAAAATACAGATTCATATTCAAAACAAATTAGGCACAAGGCCATCAAAAGTATGGGTAAATGGGTGTCGTTGGTCATCCTTTGTCTAAGGTAATAAAATTGTCTATCTTACTAGAATCATCTCAGTCACCACAATAACACATTTGCTCTAGTTGGCAATCTTAAAAATTTTCCATAGTCTTTTTATAAATAAATAAATAGGGTTATATGTACAAACATTCATTGTTGGGAAGATTGGGTCACGGTTTAACTAGTTTTTGCTGAGAGGATTCGGAGCTGGGTGGTGTGTGTACAGGTGTCTGTGTTGATAAATGCAATAGCTAGTGTTGGTGTGGGGGCTGTTGAAGGTGTTGGTGTGGGGGCCGGTGCTTGCAGAGTGGGGCAGGTGTTTTTTTTCAAAATTGTTGTTCTGGGGATGGAAGTTGGCTGTGTGGGTGTAGGTTTTGGAGGTGTCGAGGATGGTGTCTGCTCCATCGGAGATTGGGTAATCTTTTCCTCCCTTATGCTCCTTATCCTCTTTTTTCCTTTTATTTGTTCTTTTTCTGAACCAGAGGGGGGGGAGGCGCAAATTAGTGTGCATCTCCTCCTCACCAACTCCTTCCTCTTCGTCAAAGGATTTTTTTTGTTTCCTCTTTACCCCCGGCCGGTTTGGCAGCCTGGGGGCAATTTGTTCATTCTGCTGCTGCTGTTCCTGTTGCTGCTATTCCTGCGGTTGGACAAGTGGTGAGATCGCGATGGAAGCGGTTACATTCTTTCCTCCCTTTCCTCACCACTGTCCTCCATTCCTCTTCTGCTCTTCCCAATGACTTTTCTGATATTGGGGCTGGTGCTAGAGCAGAAATTGGAAGAGTGGTTGAGGCTGTCTTCAGCACCGGCACAGGATCAGCGTTATTTTGCTGCGAACTGCTTTTTGGGGGCAGTTCTTTGCCATGTGGCCTATTTGCTGGCAAAATCAGCAGTGTGGGCGACGGCCTTCTACAACGATCAGCATGTTCCAGCCTTTATGCATCAGCACCGGTGAAATTGCAAAGAAGTCTGCCCGCATCAGCTTCATGGCGATCATGTAGACGGCCATGTGTACTCTGCTCCTGGACCTTACCGGGTCAACTTGTTCCATATCCCCAAACTGGCTGAAATACGCTCCTAGGTAATCTGCACATAGGCATTATAAATGCGGATCCGAGTTCTCCGAGAGGGAAGCAGGATGTCTCACATGGCATGGCTCCTCTGGCAGATGTAAGTTGCCGGAATGTTCAGCTTCTTTTTTGAGTCCCAGGAGGCGATTTTCCTTCCTCAATCGCCTCCCAGGGACCAGGCACAGGTTGCAGTACACTCCCTTCGATGTAATGCTTATATTTTTTTAAGTACAAATCTTTGTACTCTTGTGGGGACAACCTCTTCTCTGGGTTCTCCTTCCCCCAAGCTGACTCCCTTGGTGGTGCTGTTTTGGCCTCCTCCTGGTCCCTGATGGTGGAACCAGAGACGCTTTGGCCACTGGAAGCGGAGCACTTCTTCTGGGGAGTCAGGAGGGTGCTGGAAGTGGAGGGAATTGCCACATTGGGTGAAACCGGCCCTTTTCCCTTTTCTGTTCCCTCGCTGAGGGAACTCAGACTCTTTGTACTGGAGCCACTTCCTGGGGGAGCTATGCTTGCCTCCATTGTAGAGGACACCACCACATTGGGCGAAACCGCCCCTTTTCCTTTTTCTGTTCCGTCATTTGTGGAGTCACACTCTGGGGAGCAAACCCTTTTTGGTTTGTATTCCCGCAGAGGGAGTCCTTTTTAGGGGAAGCCGCCCCCGTCATGATGAAATCCGGGCGGTAAGCCCCGTCGGTGCACGTCATTCCCGATACCTGGATATCCAGAAGATGTTGTATCCGAAAGAACCACAATTGGAACTAACCCATTCATCTACAACCAGGTGGTATTTCAGATCCTTAGAGGTTGACAAGTTCTTGCGCCGTTTTGATATAATTTTGGACACTCTGGCATCCTTTCAAAATGATCATGCTTCTGAAACAAAACTTTCTGCTATTGCTCTACTGAAGGCAATTCAGACAAAGAAGTTCCTAGTTCTCCTAATCTTTTTTGAAAGATTATATGACTATACAGATGTTGTGACCAAAGGTCTGCAAAAGAAACAAACAAATACGGAGACAGCTATTAGCTTGGTGGAAACACTACTTGAACACGTAGAATCATTCGATACAGAGATGGTGGTGAAGTATGCATTGGAGCTTGCCACAAAATACGATATCATGGATATTGATACTCGGCCATCTGGAAGGGCACAAAAATTATCCGGAAAATTAGATGTCGCATTAGTGACTGGTTCCGTTGGCCATAACTGTGTGGGTACAGTGGAAGATTTTAATTTGGTACTCCAACAGTTGCTGAGGCACATTAGAGGAGAACTCCGTGCTCGATTTGGAAATGCTCAATGTGCAGTTATGAAAGCTGCTGCAGTGTGTAACACGTCGTCAGAATCATTCATGGACAGTGAGACGCTGAAACAGCTAGGTCCACTGTTTGGTGTTTTGGTAAAGGAGAGTGAGATGGAAATATTCAAGAACTACATTCAGCGACGTCTCCCTACCAAAGATTTTGGACTTTCAGAATTATTGGAACAATGTGATAGGGATATTTTTCCATCGGTGCATAGAGTATTGCAATTGCTCTTTACCATCCCACAGCCATCAGTAACCTTTGAAAGACTATTCTCTTCAGTGAAGCGCATCAAAACAAGAATGCGATCTTTGATATCAACAGAGAGACTGACCTCACTCTGCCTCATATCCTTTGAAAAAGATTTGCTGAGAAACATTGACAGAGAGCGCATCCTTGCGCATTTCAATAACTGTAAAAATAGGAGATTATAATAGAATTCTGTAGAGCTAGCAAGTAGCTACCTTTTTTACGAACTTTATGTTATTATTACTGTGTTTACTATGCTTTACGTGTTTTACTATGCTTATGTTGTTATTTACATGTACCTACCGAAATACACAACAATATATTTAGATTATATAAAAGAAATTGAAATTTTGTTTACTACTTATTTATATTTATATATCAGTACACACACGCACTGAACCAAAACGTCACTCATATTAGAATATCAATATTAGTTTTGCCCCTCCTAAAAATGCCCAAGTTAGAAGTCTGGCTACGTGCCTTATATATATATATATATATATATATATATATATATATATATATATATATATATATATATATATATATATATATATAATGTCAGTAGTAGTAGCAGTAGTAATAGTAGTGATAACTGTCCCGACCCGCTGTTTACCAGGCGTATTTACACTAAAGTTTGTTTTGCATTCCCCGTAAGAATTGAGTAACTGAACGGTATTTCATTAACAATTCAGTAAGGTATACGTGAAGTCGCCAGTCGTCCTAAATCTAGCAAATTACGTGTAATACAAAAACATAAAATAAAAAGGAAGTTTCCAGAATGATGGAAGAATAAGGGATCGAATTCCATTCTAAACTGTCCTAAAATCAAACCTCATTTCTTAAATATATAAAAAGAGGAAAGGGGTGAGAATTTGTAGAGTCTCACGTAATATAAAAGAATAATCTATTTGAATCACTGAACAAATATTATTTCAAAGAAAAGAAGAAAAAACATTATTTTGCCAAAAAGTGAATCACAAAACATGATGAAAGTTGCTCCGCCTCCCATGACTCAAAATTCATAATTACGTAAGAAACGAAAGAACGGTCGTGGTATTATATTTAAAATGATGAAATCAAGAACCATTTAAGATAATTTACTGGACGGAAATAAGAATCCTTTCAAAAGTGTATCTTTATAAAAAATATAATGAAAAAAAACATACGGTTTTAAAAATAGTAGAAAGCAATATATCCGAGAAAGAAAAATTGGCAAACACACACAGTCACACTTATAATTCAGAATTTTTGTTTATTGTATCTCGTATGGATTCGTATGTTTAAACATTCTTTATTTTTCAAATAAATATTATGAGTGCGCATCTGTGCGTATACACCCAAAGGTAAAGCCAAATACGGTGAAGGAAAAGTATTTATTTAGTTATCTTAATAGTACAATGTTGTAATGAATATTGTAATATGTACCAGAAATAAATTAACTTATGACCGTAGAAGGAAGTATAAATTTAAATGCTATAAAATATTTGAATTTTGTCAGCGTTTGCAAAAATGCATATTAATAAAAGACGAGGTAATACCATTAGTCAATTGTCTCATTAATTTTCTGATGAAAATAAATGGTGAGTGTTGTCCATTTTATGCTATTGAAAGTCTTGTGGGATTAAATATGTAGTCGACGAAATAAATTTAAATTCTTGTAATTATGTGAATAACTGGGATAGTAACAATATGTAAGTCATTTACAAGGTCAAATTAAATATCGATTTAGCAGATGCAATTATTAATGAATAATAACAACAGCAACACCGTGGAGCCGTAGTTGAAATTTCGCTTCATGGAAATACATGTTTTCTATACTTTGTGCGGCCAAAATCGGTAATTTCGTGACGTTTTATAAAAAATAATAAAAATATAAACTATGGTGAGCCGTGGTTGAAATTTCGCTTCCTTTACAAGGAAATACATGTTCTCTATAATTTGTGCGGCCAAAAATCGGTAATTTCGTGACGTTTCATAAAAAAACTAGCGGGGCTACCCGGCGTTGCTCGGGGTCATGAAAAACATATAATTGAAGAAAAATCGCGTGTGTATCATCTTTATATTCAAACTTCTATTTCTCTCCCTCTCTCTATAGCCGTCTCTTTATCTTTCTACTTTTCTCTTCCCTGGTCGCCCCATTTCACTGCTACTTTCTAAGTTTGCCTTTTGCGAAACTGTTTCTTCCCCACCATTTCATCCTATGTTTACCAGTGCAATAGTATGAAATATTTCTATGAAAAGTACCACCTCTGTCTGCGCTATCTATATAGGTACTTATCTCCGACCCGGTGTTCATACTATATACGTATCTATCGCCACCCTGGTGCGCATACAATATACGTACCTATGGCCGCCCCAGTGCACATAATATATACATCTATCGCAACCCCGGTGCAGATACCATATAAGTACCTATCACCGCCTGGGTGCAGATACTATATAAGTACCTATCGCCGCACTGGTTCGAATGCTAAATACGTACCTATCGCCGCCCCGGTGCGAATGCTAAATACGTACCAATCGCCGCCCAGGTTTGCATACTGCATAAGTACCTATCGCTGACCCAATGCAAATACTAAATATGTACATATCGCCGCCCTGGTGCGAATGCTAAATACGTACCTATCGCCGCCCCGGTTCGAATGCTAAATACGTACCTATCGCCGCCCCGGTGCGAATGCTAAATGCGTACCTATCGCCGCCCCGGTGCCCGTTCTATATATGTACCTTTCGCCGCCCCGGGGTGCGTGCCATATAGTACCAATCTCCGCCCCAGAGCGCATGCTAAATACATACCTATCACTGCTCCGGTGCGCATGCTATATACATACTTATTGCCGCCCATGTGCACATGCTATATACATACCTATCGCCATCCCTGAATGCTAAATACGTACTTATGTCCGCCCCGGTTCGAATGCTAAATATATACCTATTGCTGCCCTGGTACGAATGCTAAATATGTACCTTCTGCCGCCCCTGTGTGCGTGCTATATACGTACCGATTGCCGCCCCGAAGCGCATGCTAACTACATACCTATCACCGCCCATGTGCACATGCTATATACGTACATATTGCCGACCCGCTATGCATACTACATATGTACCTATTTCTACCCCAGTGCGAATACTAAATATGTACATATCGCCGCCCCGGTGCGAATGCTAAATACGTACCTATCGCCACCCCGGTGTGAATGCTAAATACGTACCTATCTCCACCACTATGCACTATTATATACGTACCTATTGCCACCCCAGTGCACATACTATATATATACGTAGCCGGCCCAGTGCAGATATTATATTCGTACCTATCGCCGCCCTGGTGCGCATACTATATTCGTACCTATCGCCGCCCTGTTGCGCATACTATATTCGTACGTATCGCCGCCCTGGTGTGCATACTATATACTTACCTATCTCTGCAAGGGTGCACATACTGTATATGTACCTATTTCCAGCCCAGTTCGCATACCTAAGAACTCATATTAATGCGCCCCTTTCGTGTCAGAAAAACAAAATAGTGTTCATTCATGTATTGTCACTATCATAAATATAAATATTTTTAGTTAAGAAATGACAAAAATGATATTTTTTGCCCCCCCAAGAAAAATTTCTTTTTCATCCTCCCCCATACTATGAAATATTTTTAATTTAAAAAAAAAATAAAATTTTTGCCCCCCCCCCCACACAGAGAAATATTTTTAGTTAAAAAAAATAAATTTTTTGACCCCCTCACCAAAAAAAATATTTTTTACCCTCCCCATACATAGAAATATTTTTAGTTTAAAAATGAAAAAAAAAATTTCCGAGGTGCCTCGGTCATATCAAAGAACCATACTGCAGAAACCTTCGGGCCATATATTGTATAAGCACCACCGGTACTATGTTCTATACTGTAGAAGCGCCCCTGGTCCCTATACTGGAGAAGACCCCTGGTCCCTATACTGGAGAAGCACCCATGGTCCCTATTCTGCAGAAGCCTCCGGGTCCTAAATTGTAGAAGCACCCATGGTGCTGGGTCCTATACTGTAGTAGCACCCCGGGTGCCTATACAGGCGAAGCACCCATGGTCCCTATTCTGCAGAAGCCTCTATGTTCTATATTGTAGAAGCACCCCCACTGCTGGGTCCTATACTGTAGAAGCCCCTCTGGTCCCTATACTGGAGAAGCCCCCCTGGTCCCTATACTGAAGAAGCACCCATTGTCCCTATCCTGCAAAACTTCCGGGTTATATATTGTAGAAGCACCCCCGGTGCTGGGTCCTATACTGTAGAAACACCCCTAGTCCCTATACTGGAGAAGAACCCATGCTACCTATCCTGCAGAAGCCTCCGGGTTCTATATGGTAGAAGAACCCCCGGTTCTGGGTCCTATACTGTAGAATCACCCCTGGTCCCTATACTGAAGAAGCCCCTACATTTGTAGGTACCGTTATACTTTAGAAGCACCAACATTCCTGGGGGACCGTCATACTTTAGAAGCACCTATATTTCTTCATTCATAATATTCTTCATTTTCAATCCCCCTCATGATATTCTTCATCATATTCAATCTTCTCATGGTATTCTTAATCATTTTCAATCCTCTCATAATATTCTTCTTCATTTTCAATCCCCTCATGATATTCTTCATCATTTTCAACCCCCTCATGATATTCTTTATCATTTTCAATCCTCTAATGGTCTTCTTCATCATTTTCAGTCGTCTCATGATATTCTTCATCATTTTCAATCCTCTCATGATATTCTTCATCATTTTCAATCCTCTCATGATAGTCTTCATCATTTTCAATCCCCTCATGGTATTCTTCATCATTAACAATCCCCTCATGATATTCTTAATCACTTTCAATTATCTCATGATATTCTTGATCATTTTTAATCCCCTCATGATATTCTTCATCATTTTCAATCCTCTCATGATATTCTTCATCATTTTCAATCCCTCATGATATTCTTCATCATTTTCAATCCTCTCATGATATTCTTCATCATTTTCAATCCCCTCATGCTATTCTTCTTCATTTTAAATCTCCTCATGCTATTCTTCTTCATTTTCAATCCTCTCATGATGTTCCTCATCATTTACAATCCTCTCATGATGTTCTTCATCATTTTCAATCCCCTCATGCTATTCTTCTTCATTTTCAATCCTTACATGATATTCTTCATCATTTTACATCCTCTCATGATATTCTTCATCATTTTCAATCCTCTCATGATATTCTTCATCATTTTCAATCCCTCCAGTTATTCTTCTTCATTTCTAATCTCCTCATGCTATTCTTCTTCATTTTCAATCCTCTCATGATATTCCTCATCATTTACAATCCTCTCATGATATTCTTCATCATTTTCAATCCCCTCATGACATTCTTCATCATTTTCAATCCCCTCATGACATTCTTCATCATTTTCAATCCCCTCATGATATTCTTCATCATTTTCAATCCCGTCATGATATTCTTCATCATTTTCAATCCTCTCATGGTATTCTTCTTCGTTCTCAATCCTCTGGTGCTATTCTTCATCACTTTCAATCCTCTCATGCTATTCTTCTTCATTTTCGATTGTCTCATGATAGTCTTCATCATTTTCAATCCCCTTATGATATTCTTTTTCATTTTCAATCCTCTCATGATATCTTTCATCATTTTCAATCCTCTCATGGTATTCTTCATCATTTTCAATCCCCTCATGGTATTCTTCATCATTTTCAATCCCCTCATGATATTCTTCATCATTTTCAATCTTCTCATCGTATTCTTCATCATTTTCAACACTTCATGATATTCATCATCATTTTCAATCCCCTCATGCTATTCTTCTTCATTTTCAATCCTTACATGATATTCTTCATCATTTTACATCCTCTCATGATATTCTTCATCATTTTCAATCCTCTCATGATATTCTTCATCATTTTCAATCCCTCCAGTTATTCTTCTTCATTTTTAATCTCCTCATGCTATTCTTCTTCATTTTCAATCCTCTCATGATATTCCTCATCATTTACAATCCTCTCATGATATTCTTCATCATTTTCAATCCCCTCATGACATTCTTCATCATTTTCAATCCCCTCATGACATTCTTCATCATTTTCAATCCCCTCATGATATTCTTCATCATTTTCAATCCCGTCATGATATTCTTCATCATTTTCAATCCTCTCATGGTATTCTTCTTCGTTCTCAATCCTCTGGTGCTATTCTTCATCACTTTCAATCCTCTCATGCTATTCTTCTTCATTTTCGATTGTCTCATGATAGTCTTCATCATTTTCAATCCCCTTATGATATTCTTTTTCATTTTCAATCCTCTCATGATATCTTTCATCATTTTCAATCCTCTCATGGTATTCTTCATCATTTTCAATCCCCTCATGGTATTCTTCATCATTTTCAATCCCCTCATGATATTCTTCATCATTTTCAATCTTCTCATCGTATTCTTCATCATTTTCAACACTTCATGATATTCATCATCATTTTCAATCCCCTCATGATATTCTTCATCATTTTCAATCCCTTCATGATATTCTTCATCATTTTCAATCGTCTCATGAACTTCTTCATCATTTTCAACCCCCTCATAAAATTTCTTCATCATTTACAATCCTCTTATGATAGTCCTCATCATTTTCATTCCTCTCATGATAGTCTTCATGATTTTCAATCCCCTCATGATGTTCTTCATCACTTTCAATCCTCTCATGCTATTCATCATTTTCAATCCTCTCATAATATTCTGCATCATTTTCAATCGTCTCATGATATTCTTCATCATTTTCAATCCCCTCATAGTATTCTTCATCATTTTCAATCCCCTCGTGGTATCATTCATCATTTTCAATCCCCTCATGATATTCTTCATCATTTTCAATCCCTCATGGTATTCTTCATCATTTTCAATCCTCTCATGGTATTCTTCATCATTTTCAATCCCCTCATGGTATTCTTCATCACTTTCAATTCTCTCATAGTATTCTTCATCATTTTCAATCCCCTCATGGTATTCTTCATCATTTTCAATACCCTCATGGTATTCTTCATCATTTTTAATTCCACTCATGATGTTCTTCATCATTTTCAATCCTCTCATGATGTTCTTCATCATTTCCAATCCCCTCATGATGTTCTTCATCATTTTCAACCCCCTCATTATGTTCTTCATCATTTTCAATCCCTTCATGATGTTCTTCATCATTTTCAATCCCCTTATGTCAATCCTCTCATGATATTCTTCATAATTTTCAATCCCCTCATGATATTCTTCATCATTTTCAATCCCACCGCCAAATTCCGACACTCTCTCCTCTCAACAGATACTACACTATCTCCACACTTCTCAAAAAGGAGGAGCTAATTCTTAGGAGGGTGTCATGACAACAGAACGGGCGTAAGGAGGAAGGAATATTAATTAAGAAAAGAAGGTAGAAAGGATGGGAGTGAGAGAGAAAGAAGGGTTGTAGTGTGAGGGATTTTCTTCCCTACACTCTTTTCCTCTGACGTCATTTCCTGTTAAAAGCGTGACTTTGCATATTTCTTAAATTATACATGATAGCATTGTTTTTTCTCAAATTAGTACTAAACAACGTTGAAAAAAAAGCCACACCCATTGGAGAAAAGTGCTCAGTCGATCCCCGAAGAGTCAGTTTTTTTTCCGTCCCAGGGCTGGCCGGTCATAATGATGTCAACCGTGTGACTGTTTGTTGGGTACTCTCGTGGAGACGTGGTGAAATTTCGTACAAACCACGTGGTTGATACGGCAACACTAAGCGTATGAGTTTTATAACGAACCCACCGATTGAAACCTCCGTTCCAGAATATGAAGACGACCCACACCGTGGCGATTGCTCTGCAACTCTACCGAACACTTCTGTATTTACAGTCTCCTTCCTAAATGTTAGGTTTTAAGCTAGCGACCTGTCCCTGTCAAAGACTCTTGCTACGAAAACAGTTAAAAGAATGCCAAATTCAATTCAAGTCAATGAGACTTGCAAGCAACGTGCAGAAGCTTAAGGGACGCTTTAGGTCTGGCTCTAGATCGAATGTGATAGATCACTTAAACTGTCTCATGCATCGCATGAACACGGGAGTACCTAAGTCAAAGTAAGTAGATATATTTCGTCTGATGGCGAAAATTCTACAAAATATCTGTATATTTTAGATACATAGTAGTACGAAAATATACACCCGTGCACGTATCCTTTTAGTATAAAATAAAATGGAAATTAAAGATAAAGAAAAACAAACCAGAAGTCAAAACAGAGGACTGTATGGATCGATATTTCCCATAAAAGTTTATTAAGGTTTTCTCAAGAAGAATGATATAAAAACAGGAGATATTTATATATACAGCAGTTATCGATACTACATATCTAATCGTACATTTTGGGGACGATAACGATGTTTACATCCGAGATAAGAGTATCTTTATTACTTCCCTTACACCGTTCATTCTGTAATTATTGTAATCTGTAATTATCTCCCTTGTATATTTCTGATGTATATAAATAATAAGCCTTACATGTCTCTCTCTCTTACGCACCGAGCGACCGACTAAGTAACATCGTGTTTGTGTCCTTTTTGACCTCTGTCCATTTTGCTCGTATTATTGTCTTACTTTCAGGAATAACCACATCACAACAACTGGCGACGAGAATTTACACAAAAAACTCACAGAGTATTCGAACATACGAGCTAAAACACAAAAAAAACGAAGAAATATCCACAAAACAAAAACGAAACAGAATGTCTTACAACAGTCTACCCAATTTTCCAAGTGTTAGCGTCTACGAAAACCCGAGTACTAATGGAAATCGTTGGCAAAAGTGGTTGGACAAACTTGAGAATTTGTTCGTAGCTGTAGATATTCTAAATGACGGTAAGAAGAAAGCGTGTCTACTTCACTTTGCCGGAGACAAAGTTTTTGATATTTTCCACAGCTTTACGCAGATACCAACCGTCGAATCGGATGGATCAAAAATACCAAACACCTACGAAATAGCAAAGAAGTCACTGACCGACTATTTCACACCGCAAAAAAATATGTCTTATGAGATCTTCAAATTTCGACGCGCATCGCAGAATGTTGACGAAAGTCTAGACTCATTTCATGTGAGATTGAGGACATTAGCGTCCACATGTGACTTCATGGATACAGATCGGGAGATACTCGCACAGATCGTCCAAGGTCAGACGAAGGGCACTACGAGATGACTCCACACTCAAACAAGTGTTAGACGAGGCCAGAGTAATTGAATTAGCTCGCACACGAGCCGCAGACATCGAAAGACAAGAGGTGGTTAGTGCCCTGTCGTCCCATAACAATAAACGAGACCGCAGGCAGTACACATGCAGAGAAAAAGAAAAAAGAAATACCGACGAAAAACGCAAATACGGACACGCACAAGGCAGTAATCGCCAGTTTACTCCGAGGACCCAGCCACGTGGCAAAGACGCCGGACATGTCTGCCACTACTGTGGATACTCAGCAACACATGTGACGTGTCCTGCTAAGGGACAAGAATATAGGAACTGCCGGAAAAAGAACCACTTCGCAAAAGTGTGCAATTCAAAACCGGTAAGACAAATTTCTTACTCATATCGAAATGATATTGAATCCTTTTCTACGTCAAGTGATGAGTCTGTCTACACAGTAAAACCTCCCACGTCGACAAAAACACCCACAGCCACCATTCTCGTTAATGACTCCCCAGTGACCTTTGTTTTGGATACCGGTGCCAGTGTAAATATAATGTCTGGACGCACGTACGACGGTCTTCAGTACAGGACGAAAATACACAGCACTGCTACACAGATATTTGCCTATCGGTCCAGGAAAGCCATGCCAGTCCGTGGATTTATCACTACCACCATCGAATTTAAAGGAAGGCGCTGCAAAGCAAAAATGTTCGTTATCGACAATGAAAACCCCTTGTTCGGACACGATCTACAAAATCTGCTCAGTGTCCACTCTGCTGAGGCACTGGGTATGATATCCTTTAATTTTACGTTTAATCTGACAACATCTATCCCAGATGAATTCCCCTCATTATTCGACGGAAAGATGGGAAAGATTTCTGGACCCACTGTTAAGCTGCACATCGATACTTCGGTCCCACCGGTGACACAGAGACAACGGAGAATACCCTTTCACGTGAGGAAGGACGTCGAGTCGGAACTAAAACGCCTCAAGGAGATGGACGTGATTGAGAATGTTACTGGACCTACCTACCCCCTGGGTAAGTCCCGTGGTGATAGTCCCCAAAAAACCGAGTGGCGTGCGAATCTGCATAGATATGCGAAAAGCAAACGAAGCTATTCAAAAAGTCAAACATACCATGCCGACCGTGGATGACTTGTTTGCAGATTTAAACCACTCAAAGGTGTTCAGCAAGCTAGACATGTCGAGCGCGTACCACCAATTGAAGCTCTGGGAGTCCAGCAGATATATCACCACATTCACCACACATGCTGGACTATTCCGATACAAGAGACTGTTGTTCGGAGTAAATGCAGCTTCTGAAATATTTCAAAAGGCCATTGCGGATCTTTTGAGGTGTATTCCAGGAGTCAAAAACCTCTCAGACGACATTATCGCCTACGGATGTGACCAAGCCTCACATGATGCCAGTTTGAGGTCCACGCTGGAACGCTTTCAAAATGCCGGGGACAGGCTAAACAGGAAAAAGTGCCTTTTCTCGGTGAAAAAGATCACTTTGTTTGGACATACCTTCAGCGAAAAAGGGGTGTCACCAGACCCAGACAAAATTGCAGCAATTGCAAACTGCAAATCACCCACCAACGTTGGAGAAGTGCACTCATTCCTGGGCATGGTCCAATATGTGGCCATGTTCATCCCGCACTATGCTACTGTCACCGAGCCACTCCGACAACTCACAAGAAAAGACAGAGAATGGAGGTGGTCCGAGACAGAAGAGAGGGCAATGATCAAATTAAAAAAGGCCCTGACTGGAGCTGGAGTTATGGTCTACTTCGATCAGAACAAGGAGAAAAATATCCTGGTAGACGCGAGCCCCGTTGGACTAGGGGCAATGCTTACACAAGCCGGGAAAGTCCTGTGTTATGCCAGATGTGGACAGCGATACTCGCAGACAGAGAGGGAAATGCTAGCCGTTGTATACGCTGCTGAGCATTTTCATCTTCCTTCCAGAAGGAGTAAGGTTTCAAAATGCTCATGCATGGAAGAGATGGGTTTGCATGTAGCAATGCAGTAAGAGGGGATTCACCATATATATATATATATATATATATGTATGTATTTTTGACAATTTATATCTTTTTCAAATTATGTTCCAAATAAATCATATACAGAAAGGTATTTAAGTTGTTTACAGCTGTTTCAATGCAATGTTTATTTTAAGTCATACAATTCAACATGACATGGTTTTCGAACGTCAAATATCATCAGAACGTCATCTTGTATCTACCGAGAAAATATAACAGCAATTTCCGTTACATTCCACCAAAACAAAATACACATCACAAGAATAGATACATTGTTTTATACCTCGGTGAGATGCTTAATTATTTCCACAGAAAAGTGTATATTTCATAAGTTACATAGAAACGTTTATGTTTCATTCGAAAGAAAAATCGTCATGCTCATTGCGTAATTATGAGTTTATCGTTGCAACTTGTCTTAAAAAATAATGCGGTTTGTGATTGCACAACTATATATAAATATATTTTAGTCGCTTATTTGTTAATTTCTTGCAGGTTTTCATGCCGACAGACCCACCCGGTTTATGGACTTTGGCCAAAATGTGGTACAACAATGCGGACGCAGCCGTCCATCAATCGCTCACACATTTAGGTAAACTCGAAAATTATATGCACCCTTCACACGCTAATATTTAACATTCCATGAATGCATATATAATACTTATATGTATTTCTAAAAAACGAAATTTTCATAAAAATGTATACACAAAACTGCTGCTTATATATATATATATATATATATATATATATATATATATATATATATATATATATATATATATATATATATATATATATATATGTATATGTATATATATATATATATATATATATATATATATATATATATATATATATATATATATATATATATATATATATATATGTAAGTTCGTAAGGAGACAATGCGATATAGGTACCGGAAGGTGGAACAGATGAACAAAAATAAATGAGAAGAGAAAATATGAATGGAATCTCAAATCAATTTATTAATATTTCACGGTTTAAATACCAGAACAGTAAATAGAAAAAAGTTTACTGTCAAGCAAATAAATAGGTCCGGAAAAGGGGTAAACTTTAATTTTCGAGAGGGGAACCTCTCATTATAAAAAGAAACAGATCAAAAATATGACCGAGTGGTCAAAAAGGCGAGATGGACACAACTGTTGACGAAATGCCGCAGAGAATTGGTGGCAGATTCGCAGAAAATGAGTTTAGATAAACTAATTGGATATCAATATTAATTATTCCTATCATAAGTTTTATTTTTTTTATTTTAATTGATTGTATAATTATTCAGCTTTAATCTTATTAATATTTATTTATTTATATACTTTATTATTTATTATCATTATTATATTTTTTATTTTAATTTCATTTTAATTCAATTTTAATTTTAAATTTGATAAATTTTTGTTAGCGAAAGTCGTTAAGATGTTACTAGAAAATGAACGGTCAAGGGGAGGGGGCAACTGTTAAAATAAAAAATCTGGTTAGAATTAATTAAAATTCAAAACTGAAATCAATTGTGAAATAAAAGGTAAATTTATAGTTATATGAATTATGAAATCTAAAGAAGATCAAGACTCAGTTAAATGAAAAGGGATGGTGAGGGTGAAGGGAATTTAGAGATTATATATATATATATATATATATATATATATATATATATATATATATATAAAAAGTGTATATTTCTTAATTCTTATTTATTTTATTAATATGTAATGGTATAGGGTATAATTATTCCTAAAATTAATTTATTTAATTTTTATTTATTTTATGTAAAATTGATTAAGTTTCATGTAATTATAAGTGATATTTAAGCACAGAATAAAAGGCATCGAGGTGTGGGGTGGATTGGTTCTGGGCAGGTAGATGGTAGGCGTAGTAGGGTCGGACTGGGAAGGAAGGAGAGGCAAGGAGTGTAAGCATTGAGGGATCAGAGAATGAATCAAGATGAAAGTTCGAATCTGTTATTTAGAGGGGGGTTATTTTATAGATTAGAATGGCTTCCGAAATTCGAAGTTGACCGACATTGCGGATAGAGTTGAATATGCGGACATAAATAGAGCGATGTGTGTTGCCACATGATATTATGTGTTTGTGAAAGGAAGAAATGTAGGTGTTGAAATGTTCTTTGATGCGTTGGTGCAAACTACTCTACACACAACTATATATATATATATATATATATATATATATATATATATATATATATATATATATATATATATATATATATATATATGAAAATAAATAATCTGGTTAGAAGTCAATTATATCATATCCTATATTTATTCCAACCTGCATGTAACAATTATTATGTAAATTAGACTACCATTTAAAGTATTCTATGCCATTCTCTTTATATATACTATTCGAGATGTTCTAAAGCTCACTTTTTTGTTATCTAATGTCATTTTATGATTATAATATATCGTTTTAATTCAAAAGCGGTTTTCCTTAATAGTTTGTTATTCGAGTTTTCATGTGTAAATATTGTGAATTGTTAAACGATACCTTTAGATAAGCAGTTATTCTGTAGAGGACAATGCGCGCGAATTTTGCAGTTACAGCTTTACTCTTCATTATTAACTGTTTTATTTCTATTTCATTGCGGCCTGACTTATTACGATTACTTGTGATCATATTATTATTAATATTGTCATTTAGTATTTCTTTATTATTTCTAATTTTTCATAATAGTTGTAGGACAGTTTTAGTAATTTTATTGAATATTTTATGTAAGGGGTTAATTATTGAAATTGATTTTCGAAAAGATTTAAGAATTTATTGCCAAGTTTAGTTTTTAGCATCTGATTATATGGTACATGATGTTGTTTTCCTATTATTACTATTGGTATCTTGTTGATTATATTTAATTTCGATAATACTCTACACACTAATTTTAGAGCAATGGTATAAATATTACTTTAATTCTAAAATACGTATTCACTACCATAATTATTAATAAGTATACGTTCAATAAGACTAAGAATATGTTGTATGATTGATGGGGTGACTGTACTTTAGGTTCACGTATAACTGGTTAGCATTATCTTTTAAATAATGCTCGTATATAATTTTATTCAAGTTGAAAGTGACATATATAAAGTTAGTAATTTTATGTTAGGTAATATTTCAACTCTTAGGCCTAATCATTTTATCATATATATATACTATTTTTTGAAGTTTTCACTTTTTACCTGTTTAGAGTCCCTTATCCATCATTTCTATATAGGTCGATATCAGAATCTTGTGAAGGTGTACAGAATATATAAACCTACAAGACTTATACAATCTGATAGAGGTCCATTTAAAAACGCTAGAAATATTTAATGAACAAATAAACAGACAAAAACTACAGCTTTATATATGTATATATGAGATGGTTATAGGAGTGTACTTGTGTCTGGTCAATGGAGAGAAAATGTAACAACTAAATTGCCGAACGTTTTCAATAATATTAATAAATAAGAATCATTTTTATTATTAGTCTTCGATTGTATTGCCTTCTATCTCCATCCCAATCAATCTGTTATATCTTTAGAAATATTATTTTATAATTAGTTCACACATGGAAGAATGGCGCCAAAATTTCTTCTTGCACCAAGCCTTTGAAAATGTTAAAAGTTTTATTGTCCCACTTTTTCGCCACCTCTCTCAAGATTTGGCGAGGCAGAAGGACCGAACAAATGATCATCAGAAAAAAAGCCCACCACATAAAACTTTTTAAAACTTTTAAGTTAATTATATATTATGTTTGTCAATATTTTTCTTGGCAAAAATGCTTTATTTTATTTTTAAACCGTTTTCGGAACCAATTAAATTTTAAAGGTCCCCAAGCGAATTTATACAAAGTTTCATTTTTTTTTACACAGGTAAAGTAAATTTACATAGTATTTTGATGCTATTATTATCTATAGATTTTAGTTTTACTGTAAGTTTAAAAACGATAGATATCTATCATGTTATCATTAGTACCAGCAATAGAAAATTTAATTAAGAATAAATTTAAAAAATCGTTTTTGGAATCGGAAATTAATCTAAAATATTTCCGATTTGATACCCGACAAAATGTTGATTTTTCAGATTCCCGATTCCGATTCCGATTCCGATTCGATTAATCGTCCCAACACTTATATATATATATATATATATATATATATATATATATATATATATATATATATATATATATATATATATATATATATATATATATATATAAGAAATCCATGTACACATATGTTTCACGGTTTACCGATCTTCAGTATATATTCTCGTAGTGATTTACAATATTGCGTTACTGCATGGACCTTTCCTGATATGAATATATCTTTATTCATATCAGGTAACAGACTGAGTCGCTATGACTAAGTCAGAAGCAGTTTCTAGTGACACGTTTCTTCTGTAACTTTTGTAAGCACATACCCTGTCCTTTAAGTTCACATTATTCATATACACTCGTGATCAGAAATTTAAGATCACTTGAAATTCCTTTAAAAGAAACCTTTTTTTAAGGATAGATTTTAAACTCCTCCCACTTAAGGTTACTGATACTACAATTTAAAAGGTTATGGAAACAAAAAGCTACATTTTATTCAGAAATTTACATTTTTATAAAATGAGGCATTTTACACTTGATCAAAATTATAAGACCAGGTATATAAATTGTTAGATCTATGGTAATTCCAATGTTTTTAGTTCAGTTAGAGATTAGCACTCACCGCGTAAAGGTGTCACCATGCCTAAAGCAAGCAAACTTACCGAAGTTGGGCGTGCTCGAATTCTAGATTTCCATAAGCATGGTTTGTCACAGCTGGTGATCGCAGCTAAGGTAAATCGCAGTAAAACTGTGATTTACCACTTTCTAAAAAACAGTGAGAATTATGGAAAAGCAAAATCCATTGGTAAGCCTCCAAAAATTGCTCCTACATTGAGTAGGAGAATAAGACGGGTTGTTGTGGACAGTGGACATTCTTCTAGTCAAATTAAGGCAGTCACAGATGCTGATTGCAGTCCAGTAACCATCAGACGACACTCACAACAAAAAGGCATGGTAAATAAAAAGCGTACACAAATCCCTCCGCTGCTTCCACATCACAAGCTGGACCACTTAAGGTTTGGTCGTGAATACCAAACATCGGGAGGTTGAGAAGTGAAAGAAAGTCCTGTTTTCTGATGAGAAAAAAATCAATCTAGATGGTCCTGATGGCTTCCAACGATATTGGTATAACAAGAATATGCCTCTTGAAATTTTCCTCATTTTATAAAAATGTAAATTTCTGAATAAAATGTTTGCAATGTAGCTTTTTGTTTCCATAACCTTTTAGATTGTAGTATTGGTAACCTTAAGTGGGAAGAGGTTAAAAAAAAAGGTTTCTTTTCAAAGATTTTCATGTGATCTTAAATTTTATATATATATATATATATATATATATATATATATATATATATATATATATATATATATGGGAAATGAAAAAGGACAAAACCAAAAGATGTTTTTTTTTTAAATATATTCATCAACGTTTCGTCTTTATTTGTAAGACTTCCTCAGGATAATAATTTTAAGAAAAATGTCATGCAAGTACATCGAAATATTGGGTTGACATGATGGGTTGATGAGAAGAAGTAGTAGTCGTGGCTACTGGGTGCGTAGGACCAAGGTCCGGTGTTTAGGTTCCTAAACTATAAAGTTTAGGAAAAAGATTTGAAAAAATGAAGATAATTTGAAAGTAGGCGGGGTGAGTGGGTAAGAGTGTGAAAGAAGTAGTCGAAAGGGTGAGATGGGGGGTAGAGGGGAGATTTTGTTGTGGTTAGGTGTGAAATTTTTGGAGGGTAGGAGTATTGACCAGCTGGCTATGTCAGGAATGTGTGAATATAACTAAGTTAGAAGGAAAAGTGTTGAAATGTGCTGTGAATATGAGGAAGACTTACAAATAAAGATGAAACGTTGATGAAACATCTTTTGGTTTTTCCTTTTTCATTTTTCATATATATATATATATATACATATATATATATATATATGCTGTGAAAAAAATCAGTCAAGATCGTCAATGTTTGCTTGAATTTATATATAACACCAAGTAACTTCGCGACTTGTTAGCGTCGATTACAATATATATATAATATACAGGGTGTTTCAAAAGTCTTGGGAACATTACAAATGCGTATATCTCATGAACTATTCCAGGTAGAAAAATGAAACTGGTGCCATTTTAAAGCTTGCTTAATCAAGTTTTTGGTCATACTAATGATTTTCGTGTTTTCTTTCCAGGTGCAGTAATGGCGTTCTCTAAACAAGACAAGGCATTTTGCGTCCTCCAATTTGCAAAGACTGAATCGTGGACATGTGTTCAGCGTGCATTTCGCAGGAAATTTAAAAAAGAAGCCCCTGAAAGGAAATCCATTGTCAGATGGCATGCTAAATTTGTGAAAGATGGGTGTTTGTGCCCAAGTAAGCGAACTGGTTAATGGCTCAGTTGGAACAAGCAGAATCTGATGACTTCATTTTTCAACAAGATGGTGCACCACCACACTGGAGTCTTAGAGTAAGGCAGTTTCTTAACACAAGGCTGCCTGGTAGATGGATTGGGAGATCTGGGCGAGGTGATGACGTTCTCATGCCCTGGCCTCCTAGGTCTCCAGATCTTACCCCGTGTAACTTTTTCCTTTGGGGCTTTGTCAAGCAACAAGTCTATGTGTCGCCCCTTCCAAGAGATATTGACGAACTAAAGGCTCGAGTAACGGCAGTTGTGGGAACCATTGACGTCAAGATGCTGGAACGCGTTTGGCAGGAATGGACTATCGACTAGATGTCTGCCGTGTGACGAATGGTGCTCATATTGAGCAACTTTGAAGATTCCCCACAAAACTTGAAACTTTAACCTTTCCAACGGTACCAATTTCATTTTTCAACTCCTAATAGTTTTTGAGTTATTAAAAATCGTTATGTTCCCAAGACTTTTGAAACACCCTGTATATATATACATATATATATATATATATATACATATATATATACATATATATATACATATATATATACACATACATATATATATACACATACATATATATATACATATATATATACATATATATACATATATATATATATATATATATATATATATATATATATATATATATATATATATATATATATATATATATCAAAAGATGCTTTATAAAATGAACTTTCCTAATTTATAACTCGCAGCGACCATGCGCAATCAAGTTCTATTATATTTAAAACAGACATTTTCAGCAATAGTCCACAACACCGGACGTGACACTTCACCAACACCAGGAAGTAAATTATGGAAAAAATGGTTATACCTTTATTTGTCTTGGCTCTGTCGAAGCTTGTTTTTGTCAAGCGAAATATTAGCTAAAAAAAAAATCAAGATGAAGAAAAAAAAAACGGAAGGTATTTTGAAATATTTTGTTAAATGTTTCGAAATATTTTTATTTTGATTTTGATTTTGATTTAATTACTCGCATCTAATACATGGTTTTTGAAGGCATTTTTGCCTCTATATTTATTTTAACTTTCAAAAGATGCTTTATAAAATGAACTTTCCTAATTCAATATATATATATATATATATATATATATATATATATATATATATATATATATATATATATATATATGCGACAAATTATCCGGGGCCCCATGGGGATCGGGTACCCTGGTTACGCACTAGTATGCATGTTGGTGGTGATGCTAGGCCCTGCGTAGAGACGAAGTGGATATATAAAACTAGTATATATTTTACGTATAAACGAACTCATTCAAACGACAGGAAAGACCGGCGCGGTTTGTCTCGATTGGTCGTGTTTGATAGTCAGAACCGATTGCCGCCAGAACGAGGAAACAGTTGCCAGATGGGAAGTAAAGATTACGAAAATCCATGATCCTAGATTTAATTCCGAAAAATAAATAAGGTGATATTATTGTTTGGGGGAATGATATGTCTTAGATTCACGATTCTGGGAGAACTGCTTGGACTTGGCAGATAGTTATTTGGGCCTGTCATCGTTAATTACGACAGAGCGCCTTTGGCCGTGTGACAGAATAAGAAAGCGTTTGTTTTGGCGATAACAATGGGATAAAAAGAAAATTCCATTTATTTTAGGGAAGGGGGAAGTTAGGCGTCCGTCCCCACCCCCCTTGAGAGAGAGAAAGAGACGCAGAGAGAAAGATGGTAGAGAAGAGGGTGTATGACGATAGACATCTTCAATAAGAGAATGTGCGTTTTTCACGCACGGCAGTACAGAGCCAGTTAGAGTTGGATTGAGATGGCGTGCGTCGAAGAAAAGAAAACCGGACGAAATCCTCACCGTCACTTCGCCCACTGATTAGTGACTTAAACAACAACTTGTGAAACGAATTCACACACACAGAGTCAACGAAATAACGTAGAGACAACACAACCTTTTGCTAAGGACATTTACGAATAGGTAGACTTTAATCCAATGTAAAATCAATCCTTTTATTTAATTAATAATTACTCTTCTATACAAAAACCTCGACCGAGTTGTTGAACATTGTTCTTTTCCTTTTGTTCTGCTTTAAATGATCTTTTTGCACTCACAGAGCCAACCGGTTGCTGTTCGCAGTGATCGCTCGCTGCTTTAAACAGTTTCAACGTGGGAGTTGGACAATACGACAAGATGTACAACTCCACGACTATCAAAGAAGACAGTCAGCATCACCTTGATTTTGCTACGCACCTGTCGCGCTTTTTTTTGCCTTGAAGATTCGGGATGCTTTCATTGCGACGACTGTCTTTTTGTTTCTGGGTCGTACCCGTACACCAATGACGCATCTTCATCACGGTGTTCAGTAACCCAGGATCAGTGTTGGCGGTTTCCAGAAGGTCCTATGGAACTTAGAAACGGAGGTTCTTTTGTTCCTGCGACAACAACTTGGGCACAAATTTCGCAGTCACTCTGTGCATATTCAAATCATCATGCAAAATTGCATGTGCGGAATCTTTACTCACTCCGACCTCTTGGGCGATCTATCAACAACAGCTGCACTCCGAGCAGTTTGGAGCCTGCCAGAACGCTGGTCACTCTCCGCTGATGTACGACCATTTTTGAATCGGTTGAACCACTCCTTAAGTTGTGTTACTTAATTTTGACAAAATCTGATGCAGTACCTTTGCTCAACACGTTCAGTCATCTTGAGAGAATTGGTAATCCGACGAACACGTTGTGTAGCACCTCACTCAGCGATCGACAGGCAGCGACTAACGCACAGGAAAGCGGTTATAAAATTCACACATGCACATGAAGGTCTCTTTCTTCACTATCGTGACTATTTCACACGGAAAAAATGAAGGACGGATACTTTTTAGACAGGCCTTGTATGCATATATATATAAATATAGATATATATGCATATGTATATATATATATATATATATATATATATATATATATATATATATGAGAGAGAGATAGAGAGAGAGAGAGAGATCCTGAATCGTCCACGTATCATGTGCCTATCGTTATGTTCATATAAGTTTTGAGTAATAAAACAAAATATAGATGCATATTAGTGTAACTTAGTACCTTCTGTATTCGTCTCTCCTATTCATAGTTAGACATTTATTTAAGCAATCTTTCAATATCTTTTATTTATGGAGGTTATAATTCTCAAATGAACCTTCATGCATATTTTGCCAGTGTATGTGTGAGATCGAGCTAGAATTCAATCTTATTGTAACAAATGCGTACGTTTGTTTAAACGATTATTTGTGTAGACAAATGTTCAATTTTTTCGCATTTTCTTTGTATAAGTTGATATTTACATGGACTTTGTATAATTGTAAACATAACAATGTATATACCTGTTGACAGGGCTTTATCTGCTCTATTAGTTTGGGAGAGGCTCCCCCCTCGTAAAAAAGAGCCGCTCCTTTCTTCGGTCTATCTGAACCTTTAAATAACCTGTTGAATAATTCAACACATTTCTAACAGTATTTTCAAATGTCCCGATTGACTTGCCTCCCCACAAGGGTAGAGTAAGACACAAGGTAGGTTTTTAATGTGAGGATAATCTAGCTCCCCCCAAAACATGCACCTCGCATTGAGACAAACATAAAAATTGCATTAGTTGAGAAGTATTTCTCCTTCACTGACTGAAGATAGAAAAGATTAGGTAAGTATCAGACAGATACCACACTTTGCTCCTAGCTACTAGCATTTTTATGAAAATTATATGGATTCTATATTAGTGGCGTTATCTATGTGCCATGCCCGAGATATATTCAGTGATGTGCTATTGTTTACAAATTAAGTCAACATTCGATTTCAGCAGAAGTTAAACAGAAAAATGCTGTTATTTTTACCGATTTAAGTTTCAGATTTTAATCAATTGTTAGATACTTATTTAATCATTTAAAATAAATCTATTCATGAAATTAGCTTTTGTGTAAGAAATATTTTGGTCTATAATTTACGGTAATTAATTTTAAGATTTTCATTCTTTGTAACAAGATACATGTTCAGATATGCTAAGCGCATCTCTATAGCCGACTTTGCCTGTCGGACAGTCCTAGATTAAAAGTCGATTTATAAATAGATATTTACTATATATTTATATGAATAAAACGCCAAACATATATAAAAAAAATAAAAATAATAATTGAGAAACCAGAAAAATATTTCACGAAATAGCTGGGAATAGAAATACGATCGCTAGACTGACTGCATGAGCGAGAGTTTACTATTTACACGCACATATATATATACAAATATATACATATATATAAAGAGAGAGAGAGAGAGAGAGACAGAGAGAGAGAGACTCGTAATTCTAGGCTGAATCTACGAACTGCGTTCGAGCCCATACGACCGCTTGCAACCACCACTCCTGCACTGATGAGGATAGAAACCCGAAACGACGTCGTCTGTAGGTATAAAACACTTTAATATTAATTTTTATATATATATATATATATATATATATATATATATATATATATATATATATATATATATATATATATATAAAGAAGGACGGAGAGGGGGGTAGTTTATATTTACCGAGTTAGCGACCACACAAACATATACTCACAGAGTTGCTAAGCGCTTCAAAAGATACTTTGGGTTGGAGACTGTCTAAATAAGACGTGTATTTTTCTAGAAATATAGTAAAATTAACATTTACACACGTGTTCAGCTCTTACATTAGATCGAAAAGAGTAGCAAACAATTATTTTTTTAGTTTAACCACCACCAAAAAAGAAAGCATAATCCAATTATTGTAATATTTATTTTAGATCAATATTTTCATTTTCGAACGTTAATGGAACGGCAGAAATGAGTGAAACATCCGCTTTTTTGGCAAAACAGTAAGCTGGTCACGCTCCCGCTCCTGCTGAATCAAAAATGAGCTCTCCGCTCCTTAGCTGCTCTTTGTAAAGCCTTGCCTGTCTATTCTATCTAAAAATAAATGCTATCATTTACTGTTCATTTAATTCCATTATTCTCTAAATAGTTTGGTATTAACTAGTATCAGTTAGTGACGTTATTATATGTACGTTTAGACAAAGCATCAAATTTACTATTTACTTTTGTTTACTGTTCCTTTAATTCTTTTTCTCCTCAGGATTCACGCATTTAATCATGGAAAGCATTGTGTTAGCAATCCACAGAAATATTTCCTTGTCACATCCGGTTTTTAAACTTCTGGCTCCACACACTCTATACCTGTTGGCAATCAATGCGTAAGTATAATATATATATATATATATATATATATATATATATATATATATATATATATATATATATATATATATATATATATATATATAATATCCCAAAGTAGTTGACAGAGCAACGCTTCAGGGTCTTGTTAATTTATACCAAGGGTTTTAGTAAATATTATGCGGTAAACCCGACCGGCACGAAATAACACTAGCATTTTATTTTATTTATTTTAATTTTTACTGATTATCTCCACATTGTTTCCAGCTGTTGTAGACCTGACACTGGTTTTTGTGTAAAAACAAATACAATTGTTTTCTTTTCCTTCTTTTTAGGAGAGGTCTGCAATTTTTGATATCAGAGGGAGGCTGGGTGGACAATACAATGAACATTGGAATTATCGGCATGTTTGATGTCATCGCCCGTGGGTAAGTCCTTCCTCTCTTTATGAATCAATGCACTCTAACGAAGCGATCTCTTACGCTAATAAATGAGATCGAGAGCGAACATGAATCAGTAGAAGCAATATTTCCGTACCAAGTGTTCAAGTTCTTATTTTCTCTCCTATTTTACCGATTTCCAAGGGAAAAATATACGAATACATACGAAATGAAACGAATTATGTTTTAATGGTTAAAGTCAAGAGTTTAACAGTGAGCATCTTCCGAGCATCTTCCGACCGGAAGAAATAATTTTGGAGAAATATTAATTGAAATCGCACAGAATATGCCTGGTTAAATAATACATTAATTCAAGTGAATAAGAAATAGAGTAGTAAATTCTCCTAGTCGCATATGTGAAAGGTGGCCACATGCAAGTTGAGTCGACTCTCGTCTGATAATGACGAGGTAATGGCCGCTCACATCCTCTAAAAGCGATTTGATTCTTTGAGTCCACCGTCTTTCATTAGGACCGAACACGTCGTCGACATGAAAACGAAAACTTTCAAAGAAACAAGGGCACGTTTGCTTATGGTTCATATATTTTTATATTTCCGGAAAATGAAAACAGTCACTTGTATTTCTGAATTTTTTAAATGAGGATTGATAATTTGTATACTTTGGATTATTCGGACTTCTGTCCTCATTTTCAGTGCTATTTTAACGATGTAACCTCCGAACTTCTTCAGGTGTATTTTGTCGAACTCCGGAATCTTTCTATCAAAATTGTTCGTTACGCCACGTGGCCTTGCGCAAAGACCCGTGGCGTAACGGATAAAGTACTAAAGTACTAAGTAAAATTCAGTTGTAGGTGCAGTCTTCTGAGAGTTGAAGATTTAATCTTCAGTGAAGGTGATACTAGGAATTGCGAATTACTTCAAACTTCTACCCGGCTATGGCCGATGGAACGAGAACATGCTACCCCCGTGGATTAAATAAAGAGTTCCGTTCAAAATTCCGTCCAGATTTCCGAGTTCGACAAAAAGATTCTCGAGTTCGACAAGATACACTTAAATAAGGTCGGAAGTTACATCGGTCGAAACGTTGTGAAAATAACACTCAAGAGGAGTCCGAATAATCCAAAGTATACAAACAGTAAATTGTAGTTCTTCAAAATATCCCATATGTATATATATATATTTATATATAATGACTAGTAACCCGATGGACCTCTAGATTTGTAACGGTGAAAATACCAAGTTGAATACCATTATTTACGGTGAACTCCCCCCCCCCCTAAATATTTATAATAATATCTGTTATAGACAAAAAATTACCGACTTGGTGATATATATTATTGGTATATTAGTGTGTATGCATATATAATAGTATTTTGAAATATTTATTTATTCAGATTATTTATTAAAATAAGATAGCTTTAAGAAAATTTTTCTGCAGGTAATACACTAGTTATTGAATTAATATAAGTAAAAATATCAAATATTACCACTAGGAATTATTAGACTTGAATTAGGTTATAACTATAGATTATAAAATTAACCTAAAATATAAATAATGTAAGACACATTTTTAGAACTCATATTGTATCAGTAAGAATATGTATCATATTGTAAGACTAATTTTTAGAACTCATATTGTATCAGTAAGAATATAGAGTGCTATGTAATATTGTGTGTAGGTGTGTGAATATGTGTATATATATATGTATATATATATATATATATATATATATATAGAGAGAGAGAGAGAGAGAGAGAGAGAGAGAGATATGTGTTTACATGTGTGAGTATATATGACTACATGCGTATAAATTTGGTTAATATATCAAATAGATTCAAGTATGGATGTATATATATATATATATATATATATATATATATATATATATATATATATATATATATATATATATAAAAATAAATTTTTCGTGGTACAAAATTTGATAATGGCGAGGAATACGGACGTTTGGGACATTTTTTTTGGAGGGTCGAATGAGATTAAACAAATATAAAAAAACGAGAGAAAACGATTAAAAATAAATTAATTAATGTACTGAACCGGTTTTCGTCCACACTCATCAGAGTAAAACGTGGAAGTGATTGAATACGACTAAAACCAAAAAATAATTTGTAATGAACACTAGTGACAAGTT